>JAGFPH010004832.1:63322-78682 GCA_018207615.1 Philaenus spumarius | reverse complement strand
TTAATTTACAAATATAGACCTTTTAACGATAAAAACTTGAGTGAATTAAAAATTTTACAATAATATAATTTTGCCTAAATCTAGTTAATAAAAATATGCAAACGATGACATTAGATAAACAGTTATTAGATAAACAGGATGATAGTGTAATGTGCAAAGATAATTCGGTAAGTTAATCATATCAGTATGTTTGAATTTAAGTTGATGGAAATAGTTTATAAATTAATAAATAATTTAAAATAAAATATAGACCTACAAAAGTCGATTTCGTAAATTTTATTTTTTACAAACATTTTTAAGATGGAGGAGTAAAAATAAAATTTACGAAATCGATTTGGAAGCAATTTTTTAGGTCAAGCACTTTGAAATAAACAGTTTTTGTCTCTTGAAATTTTTTCTAAAACTCTTCCTTTTCAAGGTATTAGCAACTTTATGTCAATTTATTTCAACACGTTTAGGGCCACCATTTTGTTTTGGGTGGTCCGATTTTTATTTTCTTTATGTAATTTTCCTAGTCTTAAATATACCTTTAAAATGAGGTATCACATGTCCATACTTCCTATTTAAAAATTTTGAGTTGCCTCCAAAATCCCCCATTTTTAGGGACACTCAAAATTTCCGAAAGCTTCAAAAGATACTTTGGGTTTAGTTAGTATCGTTCCCCAAAGGATATTTGTTTGTTTTAACAAACACAAAAGTTAAATGGGGGGGAAATGGCTTTATAACCACCCTGTATAAGTGCTTTAATGCATAAATCATTAATCGTGAACACTACTAAAAGTACCATAATGTATTTAATATAAGAGTGATTTGACACATTAGCTTGAATCGTTAACTTTACCCCATCCAGCGTAATTTCTTTAAACTAAAGCTAATAATTTAGTTTTAACTAAATACAGAACTTGTATTTTTACAAACAAGATCGTAAACTTTTATAACTATTGATATACCTATCATTATACTATCGCATATTACTATCGATCAGGTCGTGGCTGCTGTTAAAAAGGTTGCCTTAAAAAGGAACGTTTAGTCCAGGTCTAACCCCAGTTTATATTGTTATGCGCGAGTGTGACAAATTAAACTTTGCACTCGTGAGTGATTCACACAACGTTTTCCATTCAGCTAAATTTTAAATTAGTGTTTAAGTTTTTTAAAAGATCTGTTTTACAGAGGTTAGTTTCATAACAATCCAAATTTCAAAACATAGACTTCATCAGTTGTTTACTTTGCGTACAGTACGCAAAGTAAACACCTGGGGTGCGATAAAGTAAAACAAAGAGGGAATTTTACTTGACGCTGAACACATGTAGTTTAGTTTGCTCACTGCTGTGAGTGTGCAAAAACGCACTTTAATAAACAGCTGTAGGAAAAATTAATATTCACAGGTAGTTCAGTGCCACCTAACACTAAATAGTTTTCTTTATATTATTATGTTATGTAACGACATAACTGGATTTGATAATTTTAATTATTATTATAGGCCTACTTTACGACAAGTTTTCATTTTGATTATTTTATACTAGCGGGCTCAGCCTCCTGCTCGCTTCAATGACTAAACACCTGGAGCGACTCGTGGCGTAGCAAATTCAAACAGATTATTGTATACTTTTATAATTTCACGTATAACTTATGGTGATTGATTAGAACAGATGAACTTGGATGGGGTAGGATGGTGACCCAGTTCAACTAGAATTTTTCGTGAATGACATGATTTTTTATATAATAGAGAGATGTCAAGCTAACATAAAAATGCTGTTGGTTGTTAAACAAAATGAACCGATTTCAGAGTTGCTATGGTAGGCTAATAAATGTAAATTCTTTCATGAAATATGTGTTGATTCAGTAAAATAGGCTAGACCCAAAATTATGATATGTTTTTGATCCAAATCAGCTACATATGTTTTTGATATGTTTTGTTTATAATTTGTAACAACAGATGTTTGAATTATATTACAGTAATCATTTTTCGTTGATTTTTACTTACTCGCTATACTATAATATAGTGAAAGTAGCCTATAGTGATCGAAAAAAATCGATGTAGAGATTTTTGGGGAAATATCCGTTTTGGGACCCCCTGAGTTCAAAAATGTATGTATGTATGTCTGTCTCTATGTGTGTAGGCCTATACAAAGCTAGAGAGAAAACTATAACGATTTCGAACAAATTGCACAAAACATGTCAATTAGGCCTGTATAGATGCGCGAAAAATGGTTTTGAAATTTTTTTAAAAACAACCCCCTTTTTAGCAAAAAAAACCCAAAAAATAAGTTATTATTTTTTTATAAAAAAAACTGCTCTAATGATTTTGATAAAATTTGGCTTATTTGTAGCCCTTAATGTACCCTACCATATGCAAAAAAACAGCATCTTTCTAAAAATTCTCGTTTAGCTAATAAAAATAACTGATTTTTTGGAGGTTTTTGACCAAAAAGAGAATTGCTTTTCAAAAATGTTCAAAACCTTTTTTCGTGCATCTATACAGGCCTAATTGACATGTTTGGTGGAAATTTGTTCGAAATCGATCGATTAGTTTTCTCTCTAGCTAATAATAATAATATTTATTAGTTACTCTCTACTTTAATGTATCCCCTCTCCTAATTTAATACAATTACGAAGTCACAGTGAATCTGTTTAATAATATTATGTTTTTTGAGAAAGTATGTGCCAGTTTCTGGTACCGTTTATTGTTTGATAATTTTCAATGCTTTTACGTTATAAAATTATTGTTTTCAAAATTCTTTCTTAGCGTGCGTCTGTAACCCGAATATACCTTCAAATTTTCGTATTTTTATCTTAAGACGTTTCTGCTTTACGTTCATTCTATGTCATTCAGTCAGGACGGAGCCGGTTTAATATTATATAGATAGTTGGATTTGTTATTTTTAATACAATGAGCCTACACAAGTGTAAATTTTTCTTATTGTGTATTAAACTCATTTAATACTGTAAACAACCAATCGATGAAGTTTTTAAGTATTCCGCTAGTAGCCTATTGTAATAGCGATATTTTTGTCATATAACTTAAATATTCGGAAACCCGGATGTTCAAAGCGTTAATAAAATAGCAAACACTTGTATCAGTACTATGTTTTTTGTTCGCATATCCTACCCACTGTCAATTCAGCAAACGCAACATTGTGCTTTTTATAAGTAAAAATAACTGTTTCAGGACAAGATAACAGGTGCTTTCTTGAGACTGGGGGATCGGCTGAGAGCTTTTTCGTCAGCGAAGATTTGCCTGTGGGATCTGTAATAGGTAAGTGGATAGCACAGATAACACAAAATCTTGAAGTTTTTTCAATTTTAAAAAGTTCCACATTAAAATTTGAAGGTTAATTAGTCGTTATATTTTTAGTTATAACATCAAACATAGCAAACACTGGTAAAATCTACAGGAAAACAGTTTTTTTTTTTTAACTATTCACAATTATTTTCAATGCTGACTATTTTTAAATCAGGTACTAGTTTAAACTTTTACCAATTTCATTCAAGTACCTTCTACACATAATTTCGTTAGTCTTTTTTAGTAACTTTTAGATTTGCCATTTTTAAAAACTTTTTCTTTTATCAATTTAAATGTTTTACCACAAAATAAAAACATGTTCATTAAACTAATATTTCATTCGTTAAAAAATATTTTTTTGAAATTTATGTATGCCTACGCGCATTAAAATATGTTAGTATGATACCAAATTGAATTTATTTTACGATTCAAAAATTATTTTCAAAGTTGTTATTTTGAAATAATTAAAATATTGTTTCATTTATAAATTATTATTTTACTTATGTAATTAGCCAGTCAAAGAAGTAGTAATTTTGATAAACAATAATATTATTTGCAAATTTTTGTGAAATAGGTACGTTTCTCTTCTTAAATTTACTAACTTATAAACTTATTTTTGAAGTGACATTTTTTTATAATATGGAAACATTTAGTTTATAATTAAATATGTTACCCTCATCAGGATTAATAATTTAGTATCTCAAGTAAGTATTGCTACTTTAGGTACTTTGCGGATATTTGGTGATCCCAGTGAACGTGGAAACATTGACCTGCGACTAAAGGAACTGGATAGTCCTGTGGTTATCTCACCAGGAAGCAAAAACTTAACGTTAACAAGAAAACTAGATAAAGAGGTAACTGGAAATAATTGCTTTGTGATTTTAAATCATACATTTGTAGTGTTACTTTTGTTTTAATAATAAATGTGTTTTAACGAAAGAGTCCATTGTTTATATTATACTGATCTGTTTGGATGTTATTGTATTTTAAAGGGTAGCAAATATGAGAACAGCAAAGTTTTTCAAAAACAATTGTACCTACAATAATTAAGAGACTCAACTTAAACTAAAAATGTCGCAGTTAAGAAAAATGAGAGCATTTTTAATTTAATGAAGTAAATTTATCAGGCTGTTCTAAGATTAACTAAACTTGTGATTTTATTATATTACCGTTAAACCTACCGACAAGTTACTCTTATATATTGGGGCCTGTGGTTTTGAATTCGCTTGTCACTGCAACCCAAGTGGGATCGTAAACCGACCGACTTAATCCCAGTCTTGCGAAGACTAAAATAGTTCTGGAGGATTTATCCTTTATCCCAGTAGCAGTAGTAAATGCACTAGGGAGAAGAAATTTCTTAAAGGCTAAAATTGCAATCGCTCAGCCAGTGTTAGACAGAAGCGACATAAATCCATTGTAAATTGTTTTGAGATGGTACTTCACCTTGCAATATCCTGAGAGACCTATTATAAATATAAGCTCCTTTCTTATTTGTGTTATTCTTTTTGATTTTAACGTTTATATACAAATTAGACAATTCATTTAAAAACTTGGTAAAATTTGGTGAATATTGTATAGATTATAGACCATTTCATAATATTAATAATACGATAAACGGGAGTTGAGTTTACCGTGATACAGATCACAGTAGGTTTATTACTGTTACGAGCGATGACAATAGAGTTGATTAGTGAGAGGGAGACGGGGATGCGCTGATAGCATAGAACTCTAAAACGCTCGGGCTGTGTTCAAGAAAATTGTCTTTTCCCCTTGGTAGTCACTCACGGCCGCTTAGTGGATTTCAACATTGTGTGCCCTGTCGTATATATATACGCTTTTGTGCCTCACCAGATTCATGGAATTAGAATAAAAAATAAAATGTATATATTATTTATCTTTATAATAATAAAGTTCATTTATTTATTTATGAACTACGGAATCTAACAGTACAAACTTCTTGTAGTTTGGTAATTTATTTGATTTGTAGTAATGAAAAATATTTAGTGTTTTTAATGTTTGACACTTAAAAGTCATTAAGCGTAAACTTTTTTTGTTTTGGGGTTGAAAAGAAACTTCCAGCGGAAAAGTTGTAGATAATTAGTTGATCCACAATTTTTATCCCAACATTTTTTTATAAAATGATTTATTTGTTCTGTAGAGATGGTAACAACGTTTCTCGCGCTCAACCAGTTCGCGTCTTCACAACTGAACTGACGCGACGCTTTGTTATATAACACGAATTTTATTGTATTAACAAGCTGAAGTATGACTTATTATTATTTTACAGGCAGGAAGTGGTATATGGTACCTACTCTTGCTTTTATTTTGGAAATATATATTTATTTCATTGTCACTGTTTTTAATTAATAAACTGAATCACAAGTGGAACCAAACTAGACTATACCATGTAAAATGACACAGGGAAGAGGTTGGTATTCAAAATGAATTTAAATTATATTTTATTATAATATAAGATTAAACAGTTTTCATCTTACGCGTTATTAAACAAAATTAACTTATTTAATTTCTGCCTTAGGCCCATTTTGATCCAGGGATTGTGTCCGGGCTAAATCATGGTATTGTGTTTTGAAAAAAATAACAAATCTTTTTTACTAGTTGTAACTCATGTCGATCATCGCCAGGGAAGGTGATCGGATGTGAACAAATAATGTTGCCACCAAAGTAATTTATAGCACTGTTTACAAAATGAGGAATATAGCAAACTTTACTTTCACTGGAATGTTTCAGTGTTTTGTGACAAAAACAAACTACTTTAAAAACATCATCAGATGCTTTGTGTAGCTTACCACTATTTGGTTAAAGCTTGGTTTAAAAATCCACAACACCAGTGGTTTGTTCAGTTAACGGTACTGTATATTTTGTAATTTTATAAATATGTTAACTGACCGATCTGTACATTATTTACTTCGTTTGAATCCTCAATTCTTCTAGATAAGAAATATGTAAGTTTAATTACAATCGGATGATCCCTGTGCGATGGAGGAGCGTGTTATTTGAGTGCGTGCATTAAAATGTTTTGCGCCAGAAATCGCACAGTTGATGAAGTTGACCTACAAGCGCAGGGGGTAGGTCGTTTTTGGCTTCCAAAACTCAAGGCTAGCATTCCAGGTGTATTAATACAGTTCTATGTCTGGTGGTCAGTGCTCAGACATAAACAGCACATGTCCTGCCGCAAGTACACAAGCAAGAGATTGTAATTGGGATGTAATTGGACTTGTTTAAAGATTTTAGAATTCATAGTAGAGTATGATTTTTGTGATTCACTTCCAAACTTGACTTTAGGTTTTATTTAACTATTTGTGTGTCTGTAGCTTCTTGTGAGAGAAGGTTTTCAAAACTCAAACTAATAAAGAGTTAACTAAGCTACGATGTAGCATGAGCCAGACAAGGCTTTGTAGTTTAGCTATCCTTTTCGTTGCAAATTCTGTAGCTAAAAATATAGATTTTGATAATATCATATCTAGGTTTGCCGAGCAGAAAATTCGTAAAAGGATTTGAAGTAATAGGAAGAATTTAGTCTGCGTGATTAAATTTTAAACATAACACTGACTACAGAACTAATGACTATCTCTATATTTAGTCTAGGTTTTTATAGAATATTAATATAGTTTATTTTAAAACGTTAATTGTAGTTAAATAACTTTTTAAGTTCATTTTCTTTAAACAAATATTCTACAAAAAATATAGGAATAAATACAGTGTGTATATGGACTGTTATATACAAAAACTAATGTACCATACAAAATGTTTAACCCTAGAACTGGAATGGTTAAAGCTCAAATTGAAAAGCCCGTTTATAGCGTTTTGCAAGCATATTTTTAAAAATTCGCCAAAAATAGTAAATTAACCCAAATCGAAAAGTGTTCCATAGCTTTTTTGTAGGAGAAACTTCAAAGAATTCAAATATGCCACTAAAAATTAGTTTCCTTTGAAATTGTAAACGTTATTAGCTTAGAAAGCAAAACAGTTTAGTAACGGAAGGAAATAAACAACTTTATGCCTACATAAAAAATAGTAAAACATTTTTGTAATTTTTTTCAAAATACACAAAAGTTTTATAATTCAGTTCTAAATAGAAATATGTAAAAATATATTTCAATTGCACAATTGTTTAGTTCAAAATAACACTTTGAACGTTTTTACTACATAACCTGCAAATCATGAGTAATTTCAAAGGCCTAGGCCTATACATTTTTTTACTTCAAACAATGGTTTTTTATACCAAAAATTCGAGAATGAAATGTAGAATCGAATAGCATTCTACCCAGTTTCAAATAACTTTATATTTTGTAATGAAAAATCCAAATATCATTTCGGCAATTTAACCTAAAAACTTACTTCTAGGCTATCTTATTTATTGACTTACCGTTTTATTAGAACATTGTTATAAGCCTAATTTCACTCAAACACAATCTACACTTATATATTTATAACTAAAACACAATATAACACTATTTTATAAACTGTAATAACCATAAAAGAACACAAAACCAATGTTATAACTGAAGTCAAACCTGAGTCAAACTACGTCGCGCAACGTTCTGAAATGTGTTCACTGTTCAATTTTATGATTTGTTGTACCAAACTATGAAATCTAATGTATTGAATTGGACATAGATAAAAACTGTGAAGTTTTCTTTTTAAAACCATATTATTGCACATTTTAGGGATATATCGAATAAGACTGTAAGAATCGATTCTAAACAGGCTTGCATATTGGCCAAATCTATGACCAATATTACAAGCTTTTACCGTCAATCCTGTAGAACAGCTGTTTTCAAAGTAAAATGTGATTTGAAGACATCATTTTAAAGAGAATCGTCTATTGAATTCAATGCTGTTATGATCTTCTTCATAGATGACTTCTGTGAGGAGTTGCAGACCGTTGAAAATGAGACAAAGTCTTGACAGCATACGGGGATCATTGATGCGTGAATCACAGCTGATTTGAGTATTAAAATTTTGAAACGGTGATTACGTATGTAAATTACGTACTACGAAAAAGTTGTAAATACAAAAATTATAGTTTAATTCATTACCTATCCAACGGTACCTGTTTTATGACAATTAAATGATTTTAAGTGGATTAAATTATCGATTATGCAAATATATGCAAATTCCCGCTAAGGTTCGAGCGGGTTGCGTTTGCCCCCGAGAGACTGCAGTCAAGACAAACTGATTTGGGAGTCTCGACAAACTTTGCCCCCAAAGTTAACTGATTTGGGATAACAAAACACATACGTAATCTATACTAATATTATAAAGAGGAATTTTTTTTATTGTTTCTTTGTATGTATGTGGTAATCTCTGGCACTACTGAACCGACTGAAAAAATTGTTTTACTAATAAAAAACTACACTATCTCTGAGTAACATAGGCTATAATTCATTTCGATATAAACCTTTTTTTATTTAAATATTTGTAAATTTAGTAGGAAAAAATTCTTAGGTTAGGCATAGAATAATAAAGCAACACATGTATTTATATTTATTTATTACAATTGAATAAAATAACCGATAATATAGATGCTGTTTGCTCCAATATTTCCACTAACACATTATTTCAAAATTTGAAGCAATAATTTTTGTATTTCTAGCCTTTAGGTTAGGGTTTTAAAATGTAGACCTTTTAACCATTATTATAACTGCTGTTATAAAATATTAGAAATAATATGATTTGAACATTTAACATTATTTACCATCTTAGTTTTGAGGTTATTATTAATCCTACACCTTTATTATAAATAAAACATAACATATGTTTTTAGAAGGTTCTGTTGGGGGTTGGCTTGCTGAGCACGTAGGGGTCTCCCCTAGTATTGGATATTTTTATATACAAATTTTAATTACTAAGTTTAATATTTATTTAATAAAAATATAATTATTATAATTATTGTTTATATTATAATTTTAATGTTATCCGAATAGATGCAGTGTAAAACTATTTCTGATACTATTTGTTTATAACAATTCAAATTAACTATTTGGTGAGAGTGAGGTCTTGCAGAAGCTGTGAGAGGGGAGGGTTTGACAAAAAACAAAAGTGTTGATCTAACTTAGATTTTTTGAATGTAATATTATAAAAACCACTATTATAAATAACTTTAGTTCACTTTGAAGCTACCTATAACTGTAGGTAATAAAGTCGTTATTAATAAAGGTAATACAGTAATAATTGGTCGTTATTTTTTCACTCTGTTTCTTTTTCTGACTAAAACTCCCAATAGATTCCTTTTCTCTTTCTATCAATTGTATGTAAAAATTCATTAGTATTACCCTACCTATTCAGGTTTTCTACACCTTTAAAAGGGGTCTCTATTTTTGTTTACAATAATATTACTATTGTACTTTGTATTTTCTCTTTTTATGTCATGATTAGTAGATATAAGGATAAAAAGAAAGAAGACCTGATAGCTTCAACTTTTCTATCATAATAACAGCATTATTATTCATAATGATATTGTTTTCTATATCTGTACTAATCTGTACTAATATTATAAAGAGGTAAAGTTTGTTTGTTTATTTGTTTGTTTGTTTGTATGTAGGGGGTAATCTCTGGCACTACTGAACCGATTGAAAAAATAGTTTTACTAATAAAAAGCTACACTATCCCTGATTAACATAGGCTATGATTCATTTCGATAAAAACCTTTTTTTATTTCAATATTTATAAATTTAATCGGAAAAATTCTTAGGTTAGGACTAAAATGATAAACCAACACATGTATTTACATTTATTACCATAGCAACCAGTTGAATAAAATAACAGATAATAATATTTGCTCCAATATTTCCGTTAACAGCTGATTTCAAAATTTGAAGCAATTATTTTTGTATTTCTAGATTTTAGGTTAGGATTTTAAAGAGTAGACCTGAGCCTTGCTGGTTCTTTTCACCATTATTATAACTGCTTTAAAATATAAGAAATAATTTAAATTGAACATTTAACATTATTTACCGTCTTAGTTTTGAGGTTATTATTAATCCTACACCTTTATTATAAATAAAACATAACATATGTTTTTAGAAGGTTACATTGGGGGTTGGCGTGCGGAGCACGCAGGGGTCTCCCCTAGTCTATATCTATACTCATATTATAAAGAGGTAAAGTTTGTTTGTTTGTTTGTGTGTTTGTTTGTTTGTATGTAGGGGGTAATCTCTGGCACTACTAAACCGATTGAATAACAGTTTTACTAATAAAAAGCTACACTATCCCTGAGTAACATAGGCTATAATTCATTTCGATAAAAACCTTTTTTTATTATAATATTTGTAAATTCAGTCGAAAAAAATTCTTAGGTTAGGCTCAGAATGATAAATCAACACATGTATTTACATTTATTACCATAGCAACCAATTGATAACAGATAATATAGCTGTTAGCTCCAATATTACCAATAACAGCTGATTTCAAAATTTGAAGCAATTATTGTTGTATTTCTAGCTTTTAGGTTAGGGTTTTTAAGTTTAGACCTGAGCCTTGCTGGTTCTTTTAACCATTATTATAACTGCTGTTATAAAATATAAGAAATAATTTAATTTGAACATTTGACATTATTTACCATCTTAGTTTTGAGGTTATTATTAATCTTACACCTTTATTATAAATAAAACATAACATATGTTTTTAGAAGGTTCCATTGGGGGTTGGCGTGCGGAGCACGCAGGGGTCTCCCCTAGTAATATTATAAAGAGGTAAAGTTTGTTTGTATGTAAGGGGTAATCTCTGGTTCTACTAAACCGATTGAAAAAATAGTTTTACTAATAAAAAGCTACATTATCCCTGAGTAACATAGGCTATAATTAATTTCGGTAAAAACCTTTTTTTATTTCAATATATTTGTAAATTTAGTTGGAAAAATCTTAGGTTAGGTTTAGAATGATAAATCAACACATGTATTTACATTTAATACCATAGCAACCAATTGAATAAAATAACAGATAACATAGCTGCTTTAATATTTCCATTAACAGCTGATTTCAAAATTTGAAGCAATTATTTTTGTATTTCCACCTTTTAGGTTAGGGTTTTAAAGTGTAAACCTGAGCCTTGCTGGTTCTTTTAACCATTATTAACTGCTGTTATAAAATATAAGAAATAATTTGGTTTAAACATTTAACAATATTTACCATCTTAGTTTTGAGGTTATTATTAATACTACACCTTTATTATAAATAAAACATAACATATGTTTTTAGAAGGTACCATTGGGGGTTGGCGTGCGGAGCACGCAGGGGTCTCCCCTAGTATTAAATAAAGAACAATATACTGTAATAACAACAAATTAATCTATTCATTTTATTTCAGGGTATTGAAGGCCCTTCTTCTGTATATATAAACATCATCTGTGACAGAAGACGCACAACAGTACCTGTAAGTATGTCAAACTGTGACAGAATTTTCAGTAAAATGTAATTTTTTTATTTACTAAAATTATTTTAAACCAAACATATTACTTGTATCAGACCTGACAAACTAGAGAACAGGGGTGAACCCAGGGGGATATAGGGGATACATCCCCTCCCGAAATTTTGTTTTGTAAAAAAAACACAAAGCAGTCAGATTACTGATATAAAAATGTTGCGCTTATCATAGGTATAAAGGTATGTCAGATTACTGATATAAAAATGTTGCGCTTATCATAGGTATAAAGGTATACCATTCAATCAATGGGCATTTCCAATTGTAATAATTTACTTCAACTCCAACAACAAGTATACATTAAAGCAATATGATTCTACTTGTCACGTTCATTTTTTTCTTATAACTATGTAGCATTTGGCATTTGGCAGCACTAGGGTCTGATAGGTATTACAGCAAAAAATCGAATAATCTGTTCACATCGTGCCAGTTGTAGTGGTCCGACGTCTGACCCTGTCCATCCCCACAAAAAGAGTTGTGACTGGTGACCAGAATACGGGTCAGTACCAGCGAGCACACAATAGAATAGAGAAGCTCCTCAGAGCACAAATTTGTATACCTATAGTCAATATTTGTATAGTTTAAAACCATAGTTATATATATTATTAAACCATATTGTGTTTTCTTTTCCAAATAAATAAATATAATACTGTAAATATTGTGTATTTTACACGGCTTATTAATATTATTCCCTCTGTAACAGCCTATTATTTATTTTAATGTCTCAGTAACGATTTCAAAAATTGGAGCTTAAGTAAAACTTTTTGCACCAAATTACTAGAATTTTAAAGTAATTTAACTCTTCAAATACCCATTTCAAAAAAATATTCCCCGGACCCCCTCCTCCCTTTATTTTATCCCCCCCCCCAAGATAATTCCTAGGTTCGCCCCTGCTAGAGAAGTGCCAGTAAGGGAAATTTACCAACATGGAAAAGGAAAATTGCGGCAAATGGCTTAAGAAACAAAAAAACATGCCAATGAGTTATAAACCACACATTTGTTATTACAAAAGTACTACTAAAAAACAAACACTGCTTACGGCCTTTTACTAAACAGTTTCTAAAGTTACTGAAAAATATCAGTTCAGCAATTCTGTATTCTGTTATATTGACAGGTAACAAATAAAACCTAAATAGTTCCATTTTAAGGTAACAGAGTCATACAAAATAAATAAAATAAAACAAAACTAGATTCGTTTACATACAACTCAAATATGGCAACAAATTTAAAGGGTTACTCAAACTACTCGACTCGCAATCAAAAGTAACAATTTATGGGTACGAAGTGAAAATGGGTTAACTACTTTCCACATAGAAATATTGGCGACACTGGCTTTCAAACAAGCTCAAAAAAAAATAAAGGGCTCTTATCAACTCTGTTGCACATGTAATCTGTATATATTTGTATGATAAGGGTCTTTATAAATTTTAGACACACATAATTTTCTGTTTATACCAGGCAAGAGCTGCTATCGAGTTCTCACGTTGCATTGTAATGGCGCCATTCTAAAATGTAAAAAACTTTATTTTTTAAATACTTTAGAGCTTTAAATTTTTTACTTTCAAAAACAACGCTTGAGCTTGCAGGTTCTGTGCATGAGAGCACAAGATGATGCTTGAATGTGTGGGAGTTGACATGTTTGTTGTACGAGTTCTTTCAAAAATTTAAAGCCAGGTTTAAGTTAAACTATCAACATAACTATGTTTGTAACAAATCGTATATACATTTTTGTGTATCTTGTTACATATTTTAAAACTATTACATTATGAATAATGTTGCAGGGTTTCCAGATACCTGTAAATATCAGAGTGACTGATGTCAACGACAATGCTCCGAAGTTTGTTAACTCACCGTATATACTCAATATATCTGAGGTAATTATTGCTTAATAAATGTTTTTGTGAAGTAGACCAGTGAACATTCAGTTGTTTTAGTATAAAATGTCTTTTAAAAATTCATACCAGTTAGTTTATGACGTAAAGAAATGGAACAGTAAGACGATTGAGAATAATGTAATCTTTTTTAAATAATTACAAGTAAATAATAAAAAGCAAACAACAATATAGCTAAGACAAATATGTACGGTATGCACACAAATAAACAATACTGAAATTTAAGCAGCTGTGGTTGGTTTTTTAAAACAGCTAATTACTTTGTTGATTGTTGCCAGGCTCCTTTGCTTACTATTACTTTCTTGTTTGAGGTTAGTTAAAGCTGTAATGGTTCTTACCACTCCATAGAATGTTTTTATCGTATAGGATTATTTACGCTCATACGGACTTGTTCCGGTGGTCCTAGTCTGATGCAAACTGTCGTAGAGTTTCAAGAATCAACGGTTTCATCAACAAGCAATACACACTTTTTTTGGATTGAACGTCCTGACGATGTCATAGAGAAGCCACAACATAGTGAGTGCGTAACAGTATGGTGCTGCTATATCAGGGAGAGGCATACTGGGTCCGTATTTCGTTGAAGATGATAACAGGAATCGTAGTTTATAGAAAAAACATCTTTAAAATTTAAAAATGCTTAAATATTTTTCTTTTGACTCAAATTAAACCAAATATATCGGCTTGTACATCCATATTGAACTTGATCTAAATTGTTTAAAAGAATAAGTCCGTTTGAAAAGTGAATGTCTCTGGTCTTTTAGCAAAATAAAGTCAACAACTGGTAATTTTTTTCAGTTTGTATAGATGTGATAATTTGTTCTACCAGTAAGGGAGTTTGTATCATTTTCAGGTAACAGTCGTGGGGACAAGGGTTTTGCAGGCAGTAAAAACTGTGGATGCAGATCAACAAGGACCTTTTGCAACTGTACAGTATTCTGTTCTTCCTGGTCCTAATTCGGTAAGTTTAGGCACAATTAATTAAAGAGTCTGAAAATTGTTCTAATTTTTTAACAATTGAATTGAATTCCAGAATAATATAACTATTAAAAAATAAAATAATTTAAATATAAATCGCATAAGGGCCCTCCGAATAAAACAACAAATAAAGTTTAATTATTAATTAGATAGTAGCTTTTCACAAAAATTTATTAAAAAAAGTTTGTAAAAGCATAAAACAATGATACAATTAGAAAACATTTGAAATTAGAAGTCAGGGCTTTAATCGTTGATACGGTTCAGAGTGTAATGGAATATACAACAGCTGAAACCTTGGAATGACATCAATCAACATGTGTTGTTATGGCCACTCTGGAACTCCATCATCAAGCTATCATATATGTGTAAAATACTTCAGCCTGTCTAGCAAAGATGCTATAATTGTTGCCAACATAACTGGCAAAAGTATGAATTTTCTTACAAATGTTGCATATAACATTTCAGTAACTTTAAATAAAGGACGAAAACTGCTTATTTTCAAGTACCCATATAATATGTATTTAATATAATGCTATTTTAATTTTTGATACTTTTTTACTATCAAAGAAAAGAAATCTAAGTTAATAAATTTACTATGCTAGTTAGTTCTTTATCAAGTTGCTGATAGGCAGTATTGGATCTCAAATTACAAATATGCGGTATTAGTCTATAAATAATTGTAGTTAAGTTGTATTGCCTTTATAGACTCTTAGTAGTTTGACAGGTTTTTATAAAGGCTCTGAAGATAGGCAATATTGTCTTCATAGA
>JAGFPH010004832.1:49293-63222 GCA_018207615.1 Philaenus spumarius | reverse complement strand
TTAATTTACAAATATAGACCTTTTAACGATAAAAACTTGAGTGAATTTTAAATTGTACAATAATATAATTTTGCCTAAATCTAGTTAATAAAAATGTACAAACGATGACATTAGATAAACAGTTATTAGATAAACAGGATGATAATGTAATGTGCAAAGATAATTCAGTAAGTTAATCATATCAGTATGTTTGAATTTAAGTTGATGGAAATAGTTTATAAATTAATAAATAATTTAAAATAAAATATAGACCTACAAAAGTCGATTTCGTAAATTTTATTTTTTACAAACATTTTTAAGATGGAGGAGTAAAAATAAAATTTACGAAATCGATTTGGAAGCAATTTTTTAGGTCAAGCACTTTGAAATAAACAGTTTTTGTCTCTTGAAATTTTTTCTAAAACTCTTCCTTTTCAAGGTATTAGCAACTTTATGTCAATTTATTTCAACACGTTTAGGGCCACCATTTTGTTTTGGGTGGTCCGATTTTTATTTTCTTTATGTAATTTTCCTAGTCTTAAATATACCTTTAAAATGAGGTATCACATGTCCATACTTCCTATTTAAAAATTTTGAGTTGCCTCCAAAATCCCCCATTTTTAGGGACACTCAAAATTTCCGAAAGCTTCAAAAGATACTTTGGGTTTAGTTAGTATCGTTCCCCAAAGGATATTTGTTTGTTTTAACAAACACAAAAGTTAAATGGGGGGGGAAATGACTTTATAACCACCCTGTATAGTGCTTTAATGCATAAATCATTAATCGTGAACACTACTAAAAGTACCATAATGTATTTAATATAAGTGATTTGACACATTATGTTGAATCGTTAACTTTACCCCATCCAGCGTAATTTCTTTAAACTAAAGCTAATAATTTAGTTTTAACTAAATACAGAACTTGTATTTTTACAAACAAGATCGTAAACTTTTATAACTATTGATATACCTATCATTATACTATCGCATATTACTATCGATCAGGTCGTGGCTGCTGTTAAAAAGGTTGCCTTAAAAAGGAACGTTTAGTCCAGGTCTAACCCCAGTTTATATTGTTATGCGCGAGTGTGACAAATTAAACTTTGCACTCGTGAGTGATTCACACAACGTTTTCCATACAGCTAAATTTTAAATTAGTGTTTAAGTTTTTTAAAAGATCTGTTTTACAGAGGTTAGTTTCATAACAATCCAAATTTCAAAACATAGACTACATCAGTTGTTTACTTTGCGTGCAGTGCGCAAAGTAAACAGCTGGGGTGCGATAAAGTAAAACAAAGAGGGAATTTTACTTGACGCTGAACACATGTAGTTTAGTTTGCTCACTGCTGTGAGTGTGCAAAAACGCACTTTAATAAACAGCTGTAGAAAAAATTAATATTCACAGGTAGTTCAGTGCCACCTAACACTAAATAGTTTTCTTTATATTATTATGTTATGTAACGACATAACTGGATTTGATAATTTTAATAATTATTATAGGCCTACTTTACGACAAGTTTTCATTTTGAGGCTCAGCCTCCTGCTCGCTTCAATGACTAAACCCCCGGAGCGACTCGTGGCGTAGCAAATTCAAACAGATTATTGTATACTTTTATAATTTCACGTATAACTTATGGCGATTGATTAGAACAGATGAACTTGGATGGGGTAGGATGGTGACCCTGTTCCTGACGAATTCGTAGTTCAACTAGAATTTTTCGTGAATGACATGATTTTTTATATAATAGAGAGATGTCAAGCTAACATAAAAATGCTGTTGGTTGTTAAACAAAATGAACCGATTTCAAAGTTGCTATGGTAGGCTAATAAATGTAAATTCTTTCATGAAATATGTGTTGATTCAGTAAAATAGGCTAGACCTAAAATTATGATAAGTTTTTGATCCAAATCAGCTGTTTTGTTTATAATTTGTAACAACAGATGTTTGAATTATATTACAGTAATCATTTTTCGTTGATTTTTACTTACTCACTATACTATAATATAGTGAAAGTAGCCTATAGTGATCGAAAAAAATCGATGTTGAGATTTTTGGGGAAATATCCGTTTTGGGACCCCCTGAGTTCAAAAATGTATGTACGTATGTCTGTCTCTCTGTGTGTAGGCCTATACAAAGCTAGAGAGAAAACTATAACGATTTCGAACAAATTGCACAAAACATGTCAATTTGTATAGATGCGCGAAAAATGGTTTTGAAATTTTTTTTAAAACAACCCCCTTTTTAGCAAAAAAAAACCCCAAAAATAAGTTATTATTTTTTTATAAAAAAACTGCTCTAATGATTTTGATAAAATTTGGCTTATTTGTAGCCCTTAATGTACCCTACCATATGCAAACAAACAGCATCTTTCTAAAAATTCTCGTTTAGCTAGTAAAAATAACTGATTTTTTGGAGGTTTTTGACCAAAAAGAGTCACTTTGACCAAGTCACTTTTCAAAAATGTTCAAAACCTTTTTTCGTGCATCTATACAGGCCTAATTGACATGTTTGGTGGAAATTTGTTCGAAATCGATCGATTAGTTTTCTCTCTAACTAATAATAATAATATTTATTAGTTACTCTCTACTTTAATGTATCCCCTCTCCTAATTTAATACAATTACGAAGTCACAGTGAATCTGTTTAATAATATTAAGTTTTTTGAGAAAGTATGTGCCAGTTTCTGGTACCGTTTATTGCTTGATAATTTTCAATGCTTTTACGTTTTAAAATTATTGTTTCCAAAATTCTTTCTTAGCGTGCGTCTGTAACCCGAATATACCTTCAAATTTTCGTATTTTTATCTTAAGACGTTTCTGCTTTACGTTCATTCCATGACATTCAGTCAGGACTGAGCCGGTTTAATATTATATAGATAGTTGGATTTGTTATTTTTAATACTGTAAACAACTTAAAAACCAATCGATGAAGTTTTTAAGTATTCCGCTAGTAGCCTATTGTAATAGCGATATTTTTGTCATATAACTTAAATATTCGGAAACCCGCATGTTCAAAGCGTTAATAAAATAGCAAACACTTGTATCAGTACTATGTTTTTTGTTCGCATATCCTACCCACTGTCAATTCAGCAAACGCAACATTGTGCTTTTTATAAGTAAAAATAACTGTTTCAGGACAAGATAACAGGTGCTTTCTTGAGACTGGGGGATCGGCTGAGAGCTTTTTCGTCAGCGAAGATTTGCCTGTGGGATCTGTAATAGGTAAGTGGAGAGCACAGATAACACAAAATCTTAAAGTTTTTTCAATTTTAAAAAGTTCCACATTAAAATTTGAAGGTTAATTAGTCGTTATATTTTTAGTTATAACATCAAACATAGCAAACACTGGTAAAATCTACAGGAAAACAGTTTTTTTTTTAACTATTCACAATTATTTTCAATGCTGACTATTTTTAAATCAGGTACTAGTTTAAACTTTTACCAATTTCATTCAAGTACCTTCTACACATAATTTCGTTAGTCTTTTTTAGTAACTTTTAGATTTGCCATTTTTAAAAACTTTTTCTTTTACCAATTTAAATGTTTTACCACAAAATAAAAACATGTTCATTAAACTAATATTTCATTCGTTAAAAAATATTTTTTTGAAATTTATGTATGCCTACGCGCATTAAAATATGTTAGTATGATACCAAATTGAATTTATTTTACAATTCAAAAATTATTTTCAAAGTTGTTATTTTGAAATAATTGAAATATTGTTTCATTTATAAATTATTATTTGATTTATGTAATTAGCCAGTCAAAGAAGTAGTAATTTTGATAAACAATAATATTATTTGCAAATTTTTGTGAAATAGGTACGTTTCTCTTCTTAAATTTACTAAATTATAAACCTATTTTTGAAGTGACATTTTTTTATAATATGGAAACATTTAGTTTATAGTTAAATATGTTACCCTCATCAGGATTAATAATTTAGTATCTCAAGTAAGTATTGCTACTTTAGGTACTTTGCGGATATTTGGTGATCCCAGTGAACGTGGAAACATTGACCTGCGACTAAAGGAACTGGACAGTCCTGTGGTTATCTCGCCAGGAAGCAAAAACTTAACGTTAACAAGAAAACTAGATAAAGAGGTAACTGGAAATAATTGCTTTGTGATTTTAAATCATACATTTGTAGTGTTACTTTTGTTTTAATCATAAATGTGTTTTAACGAAAGAGTAAATTGTTTATATTATACTGGTCTGTTTGGATGTTGTTGTATTTTAAAGGGTAGCAAATATGAGAACAGCAAAGTTTTTCAAAAACAATTATTGTACCTACAATATTTAAAAGACTCAACTTAAACTAAAAATGTCGCAGTCAAGAAAAATAAGAGCATTTTTAAATTTAATGAAGTAAATTTAACAGGCTGTTCTAAGGTTTATTAAACATTAATTTATGATTTTATTATATTACCGTTAAGCCTATCGTGAAGTTACTCTTATATATTGGAGTCTGTGGTTTTGAATTCGCTTGTCACTGCAACCCAAGTGGGATCGTAATCCGACCGACTTAATCCCCAGTCTTGCGAAGACTAAAATAGTTCTGCGGGATTTATCCTTTATCCCAGCAGCAGTGGTAAATGCACTACTGAGAAGAAATTTCTTAAAGGCTATAAAATTGCAATCGCTCAGCCAGTGTTAGGCAGAAGCGACATAAATCCATTGTAAATTGTTTTGAGATGGTACTTCACCTGGCATTATCCAGATAGACCTATTATAAATATAAGCTCCTTTCTTCTTTGTGTTATTCTTTTTGATTTTACCGTTTATATACAAATTAGACAATTCATTTAAAAACTTGATTCATTGGCGTAACCAAGGACTGAGGGAAGTTGTAGCCCCCACCAGATTCCACGTCCAGAAGGGTGTAAAATTATAAATTTGTTTACTGGCATTTTAATAACTAATAAAATAAAATTTGGTGAATATTGTATAGATTATAGACCATTTCATAATATTAATAATAAGATAAACGGGAGTTGAGTCAAAGGGTAGCTTTACCTTGATACAGATCACAATTAATAGGTTTATTACTGTTACGAGCGATGACAATAGAGTTGATTAGTGAGAGGGAGACGGGGATGCGCTGATAGCATAGTGTTCAAGAAACTTATCTTTTCCCCTTAGTATTCACTCAAGGCCGCTTAGTGGATTTCAGCATTGTGCTCCCTGTCGTTTATACGCTTTTGTGCCTCACCAGATTCATGGAATTAGAATAAAATGTATATATTATTTATCTTTATGAACTACGGAATCTAACAATATAAACTTCTTGTAGTTTGGTAATTTATTTGATTTGTAGTAATGAAAAATATTTAGTGTTTTAAATGTTTGACACGAAAAAGTCATTAAGCGTAAACATTTTTTGTTTTTGGGTTAAAAAGAAACTTCCAGCAGAAAAGTTGTAGATAATTAGTTGATCCACAATTTTTATCCCAAAATTTTTTTTATAAAATGATTTATTTGTTCTGCAGAGATGGTTACAACGTTTCTCGCGCTCAACCAATTCGCGTCTTCACAACTGAACTGACGCGACGCTTTGTTATATAACACGAATTTGATTGTATTAACAAGCTGAAGTATGACTTATTATTATTTTACAGGCAGAAAGTGGTATATTATGGTACCTACTCTTGCTTTTATTTTGGAAATATATATTTATTTCATTGTCACTGTTTTTAATTAATAAACTGAATCACAAGTGGAACCAAACTAGACTATACCATGTAAAATGACACAGGGAAGAGGTTAATATTCAAAATGAATTTAAATGATATTTTATTATAATATAAGATTAAACAGTTTTCATCTTAAGCGTTATTAAACAAAATTAACTTATTAAATTTCTGCCTTAGGCCCATTGATGCTTTATTTTGATCCAGGGATTGTGTCCGGGCTAAATCATGGTATTGTATTTTGAAAAACAATAACAAATCTTTTTTACTAGTTGTAACTCATGTCGATCATCGCCAGGGAAGGTGATCGGATGTGAACAAATAATTTTGCCACCAAAGTAATTTATAGCACTGTTTACAAAATGAGGAATATAGCAAACTTTACTTTCACTGGAATGTTTCAGTGTTTTGTGACAAAAACAAACTACTTTAAAAACATCATCAGATGCTTTGTATAGCTTACCACTATTTGGTAAAAGCTTGGTTTAAAAATCCACAACACCAGTGGTTTGTTCAGTTAACGGTACTGTATATTTTGTATTTTTATAAATATGTTAACTGACCGATCTGTACATTATTTACTTCGTTTGAATCCTCAATTCTTCTAGATAAGAAATATGTAAGTTTAATTACAATCGGATGATCCCTGTGCGATGGAGGAGCGTGTTAATTTGAGTGCGCGCATTAAAATGTTTTGCGCCAGAAATCGCACAGTTGATGAAGTTGACCTACAAGCGCAGGGGGGAGGTCGTTTTTGGCTTCCAAAACTCCAGGCTAGCATTCCAGGTGTATTAATACACTTCTATGTCTGGTGGTCAGTGCTCAGACATAAACAGCACATGTCCTGCTGCAAGTACACAAGCAAGAGATTGTAATTGGGATGTAATTGGACTTGTTTAAAGTTTTTAGAATTCATAGTAGAGTATGATTTTTGTGATTCACTTCCAAACTTGACTTTAGGTTTTATTTAACTATTTGTGTGTCTGTAGCTTCTTGTGAGAGAAGGTTTTCAAAACTCAAACTAATAAAGAGTTAACTAAGCTACGATGTAGCATGAGCCAGACAAGGCTTTGTAGTTTAGCTATCCTTTTCGTTGCAAATTCTGTAGCTAAAAATATAGATTTTGATAATATCATATCTAGGTTTGCCGAGCAGAAAATTCGTAAAAGGATTTGAAGTAATAGGAAGAATTTAGTCTGCGTGATTAAATTTTAAACATAACACTGACTACAGAACTAATGACTATCTCTATATTTAGTCTAGGTTTTTATAGAATATTAATATAGTTTATTTTAAAACGTTAATTGTAGTTAAATAACTTTTTAAGTTCATTTTCTTTAAACAAATATTCTACAAAAAATATAGGAATAAATACAGTGTGTATATGGACTGTTATATACAAAAACTAATGTACCATACAAAATGTTTAACCCTAGAACTGGAATGGTTAAAGCTCAAATTGAAAAGCCCGTTTATAGCGTTTTGCAAGCATATTTTTAAAAATTCGCCAAAAATAGTAAATTAACCCAAATCGAAAAGTGTTCCATAGCTTTTTTGTAGGAGAAACTTCAAAGAATTCAAATATGCCACTAAAAATTAGTTTCCTTTGAAATTGTAAACGTTATTAGCTTAGAAAGCAAAACAGTTTAGTAACGGAAGGAAATAAACAACTTTATGCCTACATAAAAAATAGTAAAACATTTTTGTAATTTTTTTCAAAATACACAAAAGTTTTATAATTCAGTTCTAAATAGAAATATGTAAAAATATATTTCAATTGCACAATTGTTTAGTTCAAAATAACACTTTGAACGTTTTTACTACATAACCTGCAAATCATGAGTAATTTCAAAGGCCTAGGCCTATACATTTTTTTACTTCAAACAATGGTTTTTTATACCAAAAATTCGAGAATGAAATGTAGAATCGAATAGCATTCTACCCAGTTTCAAATAACTTTATATTTTGTAATGAAAAATCCAAATATCATTTCGGCAATTTAACCTAAAAACTTACTTCTAGGCTATCTTATTTATTGACTTACCGTTTTATTAGAACATTGTTATAAGCCTAATTTCACTCAAACACAATCTACACTTATATATTTATAACTAAAACACAATATAACACTATTTTATAAACTGTAATAACCATAAAAGAACACAAAACCAATGTTATAACTGAAGTCAAACCTGAGTCAAACTACGTCGCGCAACGTTCTGAAATGTGTTCACTGTTCAATTTTATGATTTGTTGTACCAAACTATGAAATCTAATGTATTGAATTGGACATAGATAAAAACTGTGAAGTTTTCTTTTTAAAACCATATTATTGCACATTTTAGGGATATATCGAATAAGACTGTAAGAATCGATTCTAAACAGGCTTGCATATTGGCCAAATCTATGACCAATATTACAATCTTTTACCGTCAATCCTGTAGAACAGCTGTTTTCAAAGTAACATGTGATTTGAAGACATCATTTATAGAGAATCGTCTACTGAATTCAATGCTGTTATGATCTTCTTCATAAATGACTTCTGTGAGCAGTTGCAGACCGTTGAAAATGAGACAAAGTCTTGACAGCATACGGGGATCATTGACGCGTGAATCACAGCTGATTTGAGTATTAAAATTTTGAAACGGTGATTACGTATGTAAATTACATTCTACGAAAAAGTTGTAAATACAAAAATTATAGTTTAATTCATTACCTTTCCAACGGTACCAGTTTTATGATAAATAAATGATTTTAAGTGGATTAAATTATCGATTATGCAAATATATGCAAATTCCCGCTAAGGTTCGAGCGGGTTGCGTTTGCCCCCGAGAGACTGCAGTCAAGACAAACTGATTTGGAAGTCTCGATAAACTTTGCCCCCAAAGTTAACTGATTTGGGATAACAAGACACATACGTAATATTCTATACTAATATTATAAAGAGGTATTTTTTTTATTGTTTCTTTGTATGTATGTGGTAATCTCTGGCACTACTGAACCGACTGAAAAAATTGTTTTAATAATAAAAAACTACACTATCTCTGAGTAACATAGGCTGTAATTCATTTCGATAAAAACCTTTTTTTATTTAAATATTTGTAAATTTAGTAGGAAAAAATTCTTAGGTTAGGCATAGACCAACACATGTATTTATATTTATTTATTACAATTGAATAAAATAACCAATAATATAGATGCTGTTTGCTCCAATATTTCCACTAACTCATTATTTCAAAATTTGAAGCAATAATTTTTGTATTTCTAGCTTTTAGGTTAGGGTTTTAAAGTGTAGACCTTTTAACCATTATTATAACTGCTGTTATAAAATATTAGAAATAATATGATTTGAACATTTAACATTATTTACCATCTTAGTTTTGAGGTTATTATTAATCCTACACCTTTATTATAAATAAAACATAACATATGTTTTTAGAAGGTTCTGTTGGGGGTTGGCTTGCTGAGCACGTAGGGGTCTCCCCTAGTATTGGATATTTTTATATACAAATTTTAATTACTAAGTTTAATATTTATTTAATAAAAATATAATTATTAAAATTATTGTTTATATTATAATTTTAATGTTATCCGAATAAATGCAGTATAAAACTATTTCTGATACTATTTGTTTATAACAATTCAAATTAACTATTTGGTGAGAGTGAGGTCTTGCAGATGCTGTGAGAGGGGAGGGGGTAACAAAAACAAAAGCGTTGATCTAACTTAGATTTTTTGAATGTAATATTATAAAAACCACTATTAAAAATAACTTTAGTTCACTTTGAACCTACATATAACTGTAGGTAATAAAGTTGTTATTAATAAAGGTAATACAGTAATAATTGGTCGTTATTTTTTCACTCTGTTTCTTTTTCTGACTAAAACTCCCAATAGATTCCTTTTCTCTGTCTATCAATTGTATGAAAAAATTCATTAGTATTACCCTACCTATTCGGGTTTTCTACACCTTTAAAGGGGTCTCTATTTTTGTTTACAATAATATTACTATTGTACTTTGTATTTTTTCTTTTTATGTCATGATTAATAGATATAAGGATAAAAAGAAAGAAGACCTGATAGCTTCAACTTTTCTATCATAATAACAGCAATTATTATTCATAATGATATTGTTTTATTAAATAAAGAACAATATACTGTAATAACAACAAATTAATCTATTCATTTTATTTCAGGGTATTGAAGGCCCTTCTTCTGTATATATAAACATCATCTGTGACAGAAGACGCACAACAGTACCTGTAAGTATGTCAAACTGTGACAGAATTTTCAGTAAAATGTCATTTTTTTATTTACTAAAATTATTTTAAACCAAACATATTACTTGTATCAGACCTGACAAACTATAGAACAGGGGCGAACCCAGGGGTATATAGGGGATACATCCCCTCCCGAAATTTTGTTTTGTAAAAAAAACACAAAGCAGTCAGATTACTGATATAAAAATGTTGCGCTCATCATAGGTATAAAGGTATACCATTCAATCAATGAGCATTTCCAATTATAATAATTTACTTCAACTCCAACAACAAGTATACACAAAGCAATATGATTCTACTTGTCACGTTCATTTTTTTCGTATAACTATGTAGCGTGTTTGGCATTTGGCAGCACTAGGGTCTGATAGGTATTACAGCAAAAAATCGAATAATCTGTTCACATCGTGCCAGTTGTAGTGGTCCGACGTCTGACCCTGTCCATCCCCACAAAAAGAGTTGTGACTGGCGACCAGAATACGGGTCGGTACCAGCGAGCACACAATAGAATAGAGAAGCTCCTCGGCGCGCAAATTTTTATACCTATAGTCAATATTTGTATAGTTTAAAACCATAGTTATATATATTACTAAACCATATTGCGTTTTCTTTTCCAAATAAATAAATATAATACTGTAATATTGTGTATTTTACACGGCTTATTAATATTATTCCCTCTGTAACAGCCTAATTATTTATTTTAATGTCTCAGTAACGATTTCAAAAATTGGAGCTTAAGTAAAACTTTTTGCACCAAATTACTAGAATTTTAAAGTAATTTAACTCTTCAAATACCCATTTCAAAAAAATATTCCCCGGACCCCCTCCTCCCTTTATTTTATCCCCCCCCCCAAGATAATTCCTAGGTTCGCCCCTGCTAGAGAAGTGCCAGTAAGGGAAATTTACCAACATGGAAAAGGAAAATTGCGGCAAATGGCTTAAGAAACAAAAAACATGCCAATGAGTTATAAACCACATGTTTGTTATTACAAAAGTATTAGACTCTACTAAAAAACAAACACTGCTTACAGCCTTTTACTAAACAGTTTCTAAAGTTAATGAAAATTATCAGTTCAGCAATTCTGTATTCTGTTATATTGACAGGTAACAAATAAAACCTAAATAGTTCCATTTTAAGGTAACAGAGTCATACAAAATAAATAAAATAAAACAAAACTAGAATCGTTTACATACAACTCAAATATAGCAACAAATTTAAAGGGTTACTCAAACTACTCGACTCGCAATCAAAATTAACAATTTATGGGTACGAAGTGAAAATGGGTAAACTACTTTCCACATAGAAATATTGGCGACACTGGCTTTCAAACAAGCTCAAAAAAAAAATAAAGGGCTCTTATCAACTCTGTTGCACATGTAATCTGTATATATTTGTATGATAAGGGTCTTTATAAATTTTAGACACACATAATTTTCTGTTTATATCAGGCAAGAGCTGCTATCGAGTTCTCACGTTGCATTGTAATGGCGCCATTCTAAAATGTAAAAAACTTTATTTTTTAAATACTTTAGAGCTTTAAATTTTTTGCTTTCAAAAACAATGCTTGAGCTTGCAGGTTCTGTGCATGAGAGCACAAGTTGATGCTTGAATGTGTGGTAGTTGACATGTTTATTGTACGAGTTCTTTCAAAAATTTAAAGCCAGGTTTATGTTAAACTATCAACATAACTATGTTTGTAACAAATTTTATATACATTTTTGTGTATCTAAATTCATATTTTAAAACTATTCCATTATGAATAATTTTACAGGGTTTCCAGATACCTGTAAATATCAGAGTGACTGATGTCAACGACAATGCTCCGAAGTTTGTTAATTCACCATATATACTCAATATATCTGAGGTAATTATTGCGTCATAAATGTTTTTGTGAACGTTTTGTTGTTTTAGTATAAAAAATCTTTTAAAAAATCATACCAGTTAGTTTATGGCGGAAAAGAAATGTATCAGTAAGACGATTGAGAATAGCGTAATCTTTTTTTAAATATTTTCAAGTAAATAATAATAAAAAGCAAACAACAATAGCTAAGGCAAATATGTATGGTATGCACAAAAATAAACAATACTGAAATTTAAGCAGCTGTGGTTTGTTTTTAAAACAGCTGATTACTTTGTTGATTGTTGCCAGGCTATTTTACCTACTTTTACTTTCTTGTTTGAGGTTAGTTAAAGCTGTAATGGTTCTTACCACTCCAGAGAACATTTTTACCATAGAGGATTATTTACGCTCATACGGACTTGTTCCGGTGGTCCTAGTATAATGCAAACCGTTGTAGAGTTAAAAGAATGTTTTCAAAAACAGCAATTATGTAATGCTGTAATGATAAATGTTGTTGACAAGATCCATCGTACGGGTAGTGTTTTGACTCAGCTTAAAGGCTGTGTATGCCGTCCAAAAATGGTCACTACAAACGAAAAGCACGGTAGATTTTGTCCAGCTAACTTGAATATCAGTAATACGTCTTTGGGAAAAATATTTAAAAACCTTGGTGGATTCCCGGATAGAATTCAAACTGGTCAACCTTTATATTTGTAAAGCACAAAAGAGACAGATTATTTTATTGTGCCTCGATGTTAGTAATGAACTATGAAAACCTTGGGTGCCTATAAAATGTATGGTTTTCAGATGAAAGTCATGTACTCCTAAACGGTTTCATCAACAAGCAACCAATACTTTTTTTCATTTGAATGTCCTGACAATGTCGTAAAGGAGCCACAACATAGTGAGCGAGTAACAGTATGGTGCGCTGTATCGGGAGAGGCATACTGGGTCCGTATTTCGTTGAAGATGATAACAGGAATCGTAGTTTACAGAAAGAACATCTTTAAAATTTAAAAATGCTTAAATATTTTTCTTTCGAGAACTCAAATTAAACCAAATATATCGGCTTGTACAGCCATATTGAACTTGATCTAAATTGTTTAAAAGAATAAGTCTGTTTGAAAAGTGAATGTCTCTGGTCTTTTAGCAAAATAAAGTCAACAACAACTGGTAATGTTATTCAATTTGTATAGATGTGATCATTTGTTCTACCAGTAAGGGAGTTTGTATCATTTTCAGGTAACAGTCGTGGGGACAAGGGTTTTGCAGGCAGTAAAAACTGTGGATGCAGATCAACAAGGACCTTTTGCAACTGTACAGTATTCTGTTCTTCCTGGTCCTAATTCGGTAAGTTTAGGCACAATTAATTAAAGAGTCTGAAAATTGTTCTAATTTTTTAACAATTGAATTGAATGAGTTCTATAGTAATTCCAGAATAATATAACTATTAAAAAATAAAATAATTTAAATATAAATCGCATAAGGGCCCTCAGAATAAAACAACAATGTTTAATTATTAATTAGATAGTATAGCTTTTCACCAAAATCTATTTAAAAAAGTTTGTAAGAGCATAAAACAATGATACAATTAGAAAACATTTGAAGTTAGAAGTAAGAGCTTTAATCGTTGATACGGGGCGAGTGTAATGGAATATACAACAGCTGAAACCTTGGGATGACATCAATCAACATGTGTTCTTATGGCCACTCTAGAACTCCATCATCAAGTCATCACATATGTGTAAAACACTTCAGCCTCTGGCTAGCAAAGATGCTATAATTGTTGCCAACATAACTGGCAAAAGTATGAATTTTCTTACAAACGTTGCATACAACATTTCAGTAACTTTAAAGAAAGGACGAAAGCTGCTTATTTTCAAGTACATATAATATGTATTTAATATAATGCTATTTCAATTTTTGAAAGTTTTTTAATATCAAAGAAAAGAAATCTAAGTTAATAAATTTACTATGCTAGTTAGTTCTTTATCAAGTTGCTGATAGGCAGTATTGGATCTCGAATTACAAATATGCGGTATTAGTCTATAAATAATTGTAGTTAAGTGGTATTGCCTTTATAGACCCTTAGTAGTTTGACAGGTTTTTATAAAGGCTCTGAAGATAGGCAATATTGTCTTCATAGA
>JAGFPH010004832.1:29250-49193 GCA_018207615.1 Philaenus spumarius | reverse complement strand
CTTCATAGACTCTTATTAGTCTGGAGATTTTTTCATAAAGGCTCTGACGATAAGCTGAATTGCCTTTATAGACTTTTAGTAGCTAAGCAGGTTTTTATAAAGGCTCTGTAGATAGGAATATTGTCTTCATAGTCTCTTATTAGTCTGGAGATTTTTTCATAAAGGCTCTGAAGATAAGCTGAATTGCCTTTATAGACTTTTAGTAGCTAAACAGGTTTTTATAAAGGCTCTGAAGATAGGCAATATTGTCTTCATAGACTCTTATTAGTCTGGAGATTTTTTCATAAAGGCTCTGAAGATAAGCTGAATTGCCTTTATAGACTTTTAGTAGCTAAACAGGTTTTTATAAAGGCTCTGAAGATAGGCAATATTGTCTTCATAGACTCTTATTAGTCTGGAGATTTTTTCATAAAGGCTCTGAAGATAAGCTGAATTGCTTTTATAGACTTTTAGTAGCTAAACAGGTTTTTATAAAGGCTCTGTAGATAGGAATATTGTCTTCGTAGACTCTTATTAGTCTGGAGAATTTTTATAAATTCTCTGAAAATAGGCGGATTGCCTTTATAGACCCTCAGTAGATCGGCTGTTTGTTTATAAAGGCTATGTAGATAAGCGGAACTGTTTCTTAAAAGTCTACTTTATGTATTTAGGCGGTATTGTTTTTTTACAATGGTACCTCTAGGATTTTTACCATAAACATTGTATTAGTCAATGTGAAACGTTCGCCAGAATGTGTTAAAACCAAAATGTCAATTTTGTTACAAATGTCAGTTAGGCGGTATTGTTCGCTAAGCAACGGTAACTTAATTAATTATGAATATTAAATGAGACTATTTTTATTTAAAGTAATAGAATTTTGATACCTTATTACATAATAAATTTCCTTCTGCATTCTGATGTTTAGTTTAATTTAAAAAATAAAACTTTCAAATTTACCCTACCTTTTGTATTTCCCCACTTATTTTTTATTCTATTGTTTTATATATAAAATAAAACCTGTTATATCCATCCTAAGGTGGCGCCAGTGTGAGCCGGATGGCAAAAAGTCAAAATATAAGAGCGTAAAACCTAATAACTGCACAGCACTGTTGAATAGGTGTTTTAATTCATAATTTTTAATAACAAATGTGTAGCAGCTATTGCGATTATCTTTCTGAAGGAAGCATGCAATTTCCCCGTTGTTAGTAAGTTTACTGTGCTACTTGCCTTAAAGTTCGGAAAAATATGTTTGTCTTATTTCATAAACTTTTAACATTAACTTAGTATTCTCAGGTGGTTACTAATTTAAAACAAAAAAAATGTCTCAATCAATTTAATTTTACAACAAAAGTAAAACAAAGTCCTGTACTCTATTTCATAATATTTACAGTTTAGGACTGGACTTTAACCTTCTAGTTAAAAAGTAGCAAAACAATTTAGTGGGTTTTTTTTTTTTTTGGTTAACGTCCTACTGTTTTGCACTTAAGGCTAATGAAGACGGGACCTACAGTTTTACGTGGAATCCGAACCACAGCCAACGATGTCTGTTAAGAAACCATTTAGAAAATTATTCGGGGTCAATGGGAATTGAACCCGGAACCTTTCCATTGATGGTTGCCATGACGATTGATAAAGCATTGACGCTTTAACAACCACGGCCACCGTGGCTTCTAAACAATTTAGTGGTATGAATACAATAGAATTAGAACCTTTTGAGTGTAAGGGTTTTTATTAACTTAGTGCCTACTAACATTCAGAATAATTCGATCAAGCAGCTGAACCACTGACGTAAGTTAAGCGAATATCCAAAATTAAGATTATATGTTTAAGGGTTTCAACCAACTATTTGAGAAATTAGTCTACTCACAAAGACCCTGAATACCTGCCTGCGAGTACAAAATATATTAGTAGAATTTGTTTGCACCTCAGCCTCTAGTGCTGATCTTATTAAATTGGATTTCACAGATATTCGGCAAGAAATAAAAAGTTCTCATCTTGTATTTTATTTTTGTATGTAAAGTTGAAATCTCATTTTGACAAACTGTATTTTTTCTAATGCTTCAGTTTGTCAAACAGTTTGACATACAGTTTGTCATAGCAAAATTTGAAAAAAATGGTAAACCAGATCTTCACGAAAGTCAAAAATTTTAACTAAACTTTACATACATTACTAAAATTAATTTTAATTTTATGTATTACTACATCCTCATGATTTCCAAATTTTATTTAGATTAACCTATAAATCATCAACACTTTTTTCAGAATAAAAGAAAGCAATATCATCTGCAAAAGCAATAATTGCACACCCATGAAATACTCGTGTATCTTGATGTAGCTGTACATCTTTTTACTATTAATTTATTGCTTTCTAAAGACAATATAAAACCAAAATTAATTTGATTACTATTTAATCATATTACCAATCTATTTATAAAATAACTTTTGCTTTACTATTGTTTGTACTGTATGTATTAATTATTTATGAAACATCATTAATGCAGCCTGTTTTCGTGAATAACAGCAGGTTGAAACTAGAGGTAACATACTTTAGTTTTTCACCAAATTAAATTGTCTATGCAATATAATAAAACATTATTTTCTATGGAATATTAGAGAACAGTAATAATGTTTATCTACTGTTTTATTTAACATTTTTAGTTCTCAGAAATGTTATTGTTTTAGTTTTATTTTAAGGAAGGACAGCCGAGGAATACGTGGCTTCCCACTTCTAAAATCACCAAAAAAAATAAAAGCATAAAAATAAAAATTATTCTTAAAAAAACAAATAGTGGTTTTTAGAGAAAACTTTAAAGTTTTTTCCATTTTTTTGGGAATAGTTTTATAATAATTTTAAATTATTTATTCAGCCTTTATTTATGTTTTCCGTATAAATAATATATAAAGCGAAAGTTTGCTTGTGTTATTAGTTGATTTTCTTCCATTAATAAGTTGGTACACGTCTCATTTTTATTAATTTTGTTTGTCAATTTTAACAAAATATATTGTTTTAAAAACAAAAATGTTTTGAAATTTTGCCTGATAATGAGAGTGGTTATCTCATTAGAGAGGTTTAATCATTACTCCTAATTTGAAAAATAAATAACTAAAAATATTTTCTTCTTCCGACCCGCTAGTATAAATCCTGTATAACACTTTAATGTTAACACAAAAACTTTTAGAAAAACTATACTAGACCAGATTCAAAGCACTTCACTGGAATGGAATGGTGTTTTGAGTTGAAAGTGGAACAAAGAGGAGAGTTAGCAGAGCAAATCACCTGTTTAAGCCAAACTGAACTCAAATAATTAACTTTTTTGCAGGAGGGCTCTCACTGCCCCAAATTTCTCTCAACACTGTTTAAAGTTTAAAACTATAAATCGAGCTTACTCCCAGACCAATTTGGGAATCATAAATTTTTGTGATCCTTGAGGCCATAAGAAAACAATTTTTTTAGAGCTAATAAGAATAATTAATATTTCACAAGTTCTCATTATTTATAAGTTATTTTCATAAATTATCCAAGATGTATTTATACAAGGGTAGTCCCAAAAGTACCCAAAATAACAATGAAAAAAATATGGGAAAAAATATCTTTATTTCTCAACATAATCTCCTTGTAGCTCAATACACTTTCCCCAGCGTTGTTCAATAGCTTTGATACCATGTTTGTTGTGAGAATCTTCAATCACATCAAAATAATCGCAGACTTCAGCTCTTCATTGTAGGGAAATCTTTTACCACCGAGCCATAATTAAGTTTGCAAAGAAAAAATAATTTGAGGGGCTAAATTTGGAGAATAGGGTGAGTGAGGCAGCAATTCGATCATTAAATCATTGATTTTTGCCACTGATGGACCGATGTTTCTTGCATGGTTATGAATCGATGCAAAAACTTGTCTTAATTGCTGTGAAACATCTCCAATAACTCATTTAAAACTTCCTCACGACACTGTTTTTTTCCATAGTGAGCAAACACAGTACCCATCTTACGTACAGCACTTTTTGAAATGCCTACAAAGCCTACTAGTTCACGCACTTCCAGTCAACGGTTCATACCATTTTGTGAATTTTCTTTATCATTTCTGGCATGGTTCCTTCATTTGGTCAACCTCTACGACTTTCGCCTTGGCTCATAAGGGCTTGTTTAAACTCTGCCACCCAATATTTAATTGTTGTAAACAAAGGAGCAGACTCCCCCAGAATAAAATCTAGCTCGGCTTTGATATTGGTTGGACTGAAACGTTTCTATTGAAAGTATTGTATCTCATAGCAAAAAAGTATTTTGTCTATGTTTACAAATTCACTGAGAGCGTTCACTATAGGTGGGTACGAAACAAAATACTAAACAACTTAGCATCTTCAAACTTTAAACTTAAGCTTTATAAGGTTGGCACAATGTACCTTAGTAATTGTTTTCAAACAACAACCACCATTTATATGTCAGGTTCAGTACTAATGGGATTAACCTCATATTTATACTATAACAATATATATTTGAATGAAAGTAATAAAGCAATTAATTAATTAATAAAGCATCATTTTACCTTTTGTTTCAGGATTACTTTGTTTTTATAAACGAACTAGAAGGGACTATAGTTCTTCGAAAGCCTCTCGACTATGAGACTTTATCAAATTTTACAATTCGTATTCGAGCTCAGGTTTGTAAAGATGTTTCTATAGTATCATATTGCTATATTCATTAGTTTGTAAATCTAATACACATAATTCTGATATGTATTTTGTGTTAATTATTAAACTTAATGGGAATTTGTTGTTTATGTTTTTCAGGATCAAGGAAATCCTCCTCAGTTCTCAGACACAGCTGTGCATGTAAATGTTATCGATGCTGATGATCAAAATCCTAAATTTCTTGATGAACACTACTCTGCAATTATACCCGATCGTGCTTCTCAGGTAATATTAATGATATTTTTGAAGGTATAATAAAATCCAAAAATTTCTAGATTAATCTAATAAAACTGTTGTCTTTTAGATTTTACTGTAACAAAATTTTAATACATGGTACACTGCCCTCACTAGCGAACATGTAATCCTAAAATTTCAAATATTAAGATAATGTAAAAATTAATTATTTTTAGAAAAATAACTTTTATTTTGTTAGACAAAGATGCATTATATCCAATAATTTAGCCCTTTTAGAAATTTAAAAATGCAGTAAAGTAAAAATACTTTATATGGGGAAAAGAAGTAAATCATTGAATTTAAGTAAAATGCAGTAACTATATACCGGTATACATTACTTACTGATTTTTTACACTGCAGAAGTGAGTTGCTAACCTATTATACAGATGTCTAAAATCAGTCATTAATTACTGCAATGTCCAGACATTTTTGTTAGGACATTTGACCATGATTCCTACTTATTGTTTACTAATTATACTAATGTTACTTTTGCCAAGTAAATGTAAAATTGTGTAAACTAGTTTACTTAGGAAAAGAGCATTAGTCTGCCTTTCAATAAGGATTTTGTTTTGCTTTCTATCCAAATTTACAACCAAAGAGATTGTACTGTATTAAAATTATTTACCATACTATACTTTTTTTAGGGAACGAAGTTACAAATCCAACCTCGAGAAATTTCAGCCTACGATCAAGATGTAGGAATCAATGCAGCTATCTTCTATTCCTTCAATTCAGGTAATTATTACGTTCAATCAAACAATTAGATATGAGGAAATATGTACTTCTTGTGATATTAATACAAATATCACAAGAAGTATGGCAGAATGGATGAAGCAATTCTAAGATATACCTAGAAAATATAAAGTTTATAAGGATAATTTTAGACAGATAGGATTATATTTATACAATTAATAATACTTACGTATTTTGAATAACATAGGCAACAGTAGTTATTTTAATTATTGGACTTTGTTATGATGAGGTGCAGAGATTTTTAAAATTTGGATTAATTTTTTAGTATAAGTGTATGGTTAACGTTACTGAAATTAAATATTTTGTAATTTAATTTTGTATTATCTTTGTTATTTTGTATTTTATTGTATATTTTTACCACTGTCACACAAATTTTGTATTTGTCTGCAGCAGTATAGTAAATCGGTTGTAGTTTTACTGTTTTGAAACGCTGTATCAAAACGTAACAGAATCGTAGTGTTTGAAAACATTAAAATTGAAGGTAAGAAAACACACAGCTGTACAGAAGCACTACACAGGTTCAATCTTGAATCTTGGCTGTTGATTTGGCGGTGTTAGTTTAGTAAAACACACTAAAAAGAAAACACATGATTACATAAGTAGGCTAAACTTTACCGTCAGTAATTATTAATAGTATCTAATTGTTAAATTTCATATAATGTGCTTGGGTGCATTGTAGTAAATTAATAAGTAAGTTATTCTGGTTTTATAATTAGTTTCTTATGATGGATTGATCATATTTTAACAATTTTTTGTTCAGAAATTTGCCACTATTTGTGTATCAAGAAAATAATACTCAACATTTCGATAGTTTAAATCAACTCTCATTAAAAAAAAAAAACAATAATATTAGATTAAATTAAAACAAAAAGAAAACTCGTTTAGGCTATACAGATAAATTGAAAATAGCCAAACATTTTTTGTCTGAAATTAATAAGTTCGATTGGAAAAAGGCAAAAAATACAGACATCGGGAAAAACTTATACTGTACAAACGAAAAATAATTGAACCTCCTATATAAACGAAAAATAATTGAACCTCATATATAAAATTAGCGGACAACCCGATCAGCCAAACTAGAGTAGAAATAAAGCCATTGTGTTTATCTTTAACTAAACACAAACTAATTATAATACAAATTCATTAAATTTGGAAAAAAAGCTGAAATTTTTTAGGCTAAACCTCTACAAGGCGCTTTAACAAGAGCCCATGCTAGGACCCTAAAATAGAGAAGAAGGATTATTTACTTTAACTAATGTTGTTTTCAACTACTTTGGAGTAGCAGTCGTGTTATTTTTCTGAAAAGGTAACCTTGTTGTCTTGGTCATCTGTCATTGTTTGTGTGTGTCAGTGCCTGGTAGCAGTGTTTTTTCTCGTTCTGTTTGTATTTAGTTTTCTTGACATCTCAGACCTAGTTTTCTACTTCTGTTTTCCTCCTTATTTTTATTTTTAGTTGTATTTTTAGTATAGATTTCAAAACATAGGCCTAGATCTATAGATTTATGTTTTCCATTTAGTAATATATATGATAGCTTTAGGTTTTTCACTTGATAAAGACGGTTGATTTATACTATACTCTTGAAACGTCATGTATTATATTCTTTCTCACAAATTATGGAAAATGTCCGAACAAAAATTGTAAAAATGATCTATGTTTAGATAAATATTATTTATTATAAATGAGGTTGTTTAGAGTAAGGTAAGCAATTAACACTAAGTTACCTTATATGGCTCCACCAAGTGACTTCTTTTTTTCTCTAACGCGTTTAAGTCAGTAGTTGTTTCATTCGTTCGACTGCTTCATGAAATTTCTAAACAGTGTATTGAATTACAAAAGCAAACTGTTTTAATGTTTCTTGCCATTTTTCTGTTTTATAATGACCATGTCTATTGCTATGTACATTTTTATTCCCAACATTTTCATAATTATATTGTATTTATTAAATACATTTCAAACATTTATCAGCAAATTCTCTCTGTTGTTCATGTTTATTTTATTGGTTAACATACTCAATAATATTTCTTATTTTCAGATGATTTAGATTATTTTGGTTTGGATAGAGCCACTGGTCATGTGTTTATCAAGAAATCAATACCAGAGGACGAACTCTCACAGCCTACAACTCTTGTTGTTAAGGTAAAGTATTTTGGTAATGTCCATTTAGGTAAAAAGTTAATGAGAGAATATATATTTAGGTCATAGCCACTTGAAACTGAAGAAATATATATCAGATGATATAAATTAACTAATGAATTTGATTTTTCTATGATACAAATTGTATTAATACTGATATGTAAACTTTTCAATCATCTTTGTAACCTAATAACTTTTGGTAGAATTTACACCTATGTAAATAACATCAAAAGCTTTCTTGGCTTGTGTATTTATTTATTTGTGAAACAGTGGAAATGATCGCGTCATCATTTAGTAATGCATTTTCAAATCTTCATCACATTTAGTAAGCCATTGATCAACATCATTTGCTTAAATATCATGTAAAGTTTGTAAGTAGTTGACAAGTTGGCCTTCGTCCAGTCTCTGTAGTACTTTTAATTTTTCATTCAAAGGAATGTTAAGGTTTTTACTCATGACAAAATTTCAATGCATAAACAATGTGCGCAAAAGACAACAATACACTATGTGTAATTACTAATTACCATGCACTAGACATTACTGAAGTAGCAAAAGAACCATCAATTTCCAACCATGTAGTCACAAACATGTCGGTTCATGCATGCGGTTGGAAGAAATGCCCTTGTGACGGGCTTCTTGCTGTCGGTACCACTGCTGGCCCCCAGAGCAATGGCATGATTTTTAGGTTTTCAGCAATCCTCCGAACATTGTCTGGTGGGAGGTGGTGGAAAAGGTTTGTTAAAGACGCAGGCAATCTGTACTCATGTAATTGGTTTATTCCGTAAAAGTTACACTTTTCTCTGCTAGCCCAAACTTACAACTAATAACTTAAGAAGGTAAAGGCAAGCTTGTCCACCGTGGCGCAAGGTTTAGCCTGAACATTTAGTTTCAAGCTTTAACTTTTTAAACTCTGACTTTAGCATATTCTTTATGTGCAAGCCACATATAACACTTAAGTCAGTGTGGATCTAGATTTACTATTACTGATCTAACTATTATTAGTATTATTATTATTATATAAGGGAGGGTACCTTGCACACACTTGACTTGGTCACACCCCTTTCATACTAGGGTCGGACCAACTTTAGCATAGGACAAATGTCCAAATAAAAACACTGCGGTTTTCCAATTCATTTAAACTGTTACGATTTGATTCATTTTGCTGTCAAATCTTAACAATATTTTTTGCGCAGCGTAGTCGGAGGACTTTTTTAAGTTGGATATCTTAAAAGGTACCAAGATATCTAGCAGGCTATGTTATAAAACATTAAAAAGATCTATAGTAATGTGGTTTATTATATGCACACTGTTATATAATACTAAAAAGAGTAAAATTACTTAGAAAAATAATGCACTAAAATCTCAAAATCGATAACACATATTATTTAGTTCAACACTATCAATTTAATATATTTGTAGCATTTTAATAACTAACCATTTGCAACCTCACAAACCATTTAATCAGGCCCCGATTTTAGGTAGCTAATGCACTGGGCAGATAATCCCTAGCCCCTTCTTTTTCAGTTCCCCCCAAACATTATAAAACCTTTTGACCCTCAAAAACTGGCACTCTGGGCAAATGTCGAATTGGGTCGTTCGTAAATTGGGGTCTGCATTTATGTGATACTGATAATATAAACTTTAAGACTCCTGATTTTAGGAGATTGATCTATCTAAAATAAATAGTTGAAATTAGATTTATTTATTATTTTTTTTAGGATAAATAATAAAAGAATTAACGTTTAACATTACATCTGTTATAGGCCACTCAATACAACAACCCTGATAGATATGCTTTGGCCACTCTAACGGTTAGTAGACCAGGAACATCTCTTAGAGAACTTCAGTTTCTACAAAGTCACTACCTAGCCGGAGTATTAGAGAGTGTGCCTCTCAACAGTGTACTTTTGTCTGTCATTACCAATAGGCACAGAGACAAGGTAAGATTCTTTATTTTAGATGGGAGAATAAAGACCTAGAAATGTCACGTCAGCATAAGCATAGGACAGGCAAAGTTACCCCACCAATATTTTTACAAGTAAAGAATTGTAAAGTTCATATTGGTTTGTATTATATTAGATATAACTTTTTTCCACTGCCGTCTTGCATATTTTTTGTTTTTGTTATGTAGTAGAGCTACCAAATTGGATTTTATTCCTAAATTTTTTCTACTTTTGAGAAATTTATATGTCTATTAGTTTGACAGGTTCAACATCCACAGGAACAAAATGTAGGCAATAATTAATATGCACGACCAATTAATTAAGTTGGACGCTGTTCTACTGTTACTCTTTGTTTAAAAGTTTTGACAGTTGTACCCAGGGGTGCCCATCCCCCCCCCCCCCAGCCTCATTGTGCCCTTCCCCCCCCCAAGCCTCATTGTGCCATTCCCCCCTCCCAAATGTAGATACCCCCTCCCCCTTATAAACAATAAACCTTAACCTTAGTAGCTCTTGTGTTGTGACAATGAATGACCTGAACCTAGCGCACTATAGGGCCTACATATCTACAATACTATTTAAACCAATGAGGAATCAGAGATTTTGTAGTGTTTAAATAAAACATATATAATGGTGTAAGAAATAGTTTATTGTAACAATGAATTAAACTACAGTACAGGGTGTTATTAATAATGAAAATGATAAAATATAACTGTATAAGTTAGCAAAGTTGAAGATCTTAGCGACCAAAATCAGTATTTTTGTTGATGCATTGGCTATTTCTTAGAAATTTAAAAGTAAAACACGAAATTGTTAGTACAGTTTTCTATAAATTTAGCATTTACTTTTTCTAACTTCTGTGATTCTTTGAATGATTTATACAATAAAGTAGTACCGTATTCTTCTTGATATTGCTAATGCAAATTGGTTAATTTCTTTGAAAATGTCTTTTTCAGAGGCTAGAATTAATAGACTAGATAACCACTTGTCACTCATACTGCTGCAAAGTCGATTTTTTTACAATTTTCAGTCTACTCATGGTTCTCTCGACAGAACAGCTAGTGACTGCCAAAGAAAGAAGAATTCTGTACATTACAGTTAAATTTGGGAATTATGATATTGGACCATTGTAAGGCCGAATGAAACCTTGTTTCATCCACTGGTCTGCCATCCTCTCATTTTCACGTTTCTTTTTGCTTGAAACTCTTTAATTTTGGACTGTCTCTTCTTCATGGCTTGATGACATCTCACCGTCTGATGAATTATCACGTTTATGAAGGATGTCTGAAATGTCTACTTCTTTATGCTACTTTGTAAAGACAACAGAAAGTTTCCAATTCTTTTTTTCAACTCGTTTTTAAACTTATAAGATGTTTCTTTTTACAATGCGCCAACCACTTGTTGTTGCAGTGCACAGGGTTACATAACACTTCTTAACATTTGTATTTGATCGCTCTTTTCAACGCTCGAGGCATTATTTAAGTCAAAGTAATCTTACCTACTGCACACTGCACTGAAGCTGAACTGACTGACAACAGGACACTACTCTGTGATGAAAATGGAACAGCTGATCAGCAGGTGGGGTTGGAGGGAGGGAAGGAGCAGTGATAAGTCACACAACTGTGTTTATTTTGGAACCTATGGCCTTGACCGAAGCAATAGGAATTTCTTAGTTCGCGCAGCGGCAGGAGATGGGAAGGGGGTTGGGAATGACCACACCAAGATTCTACCGAAACCGAGAGAATTATACCGACAATGAACAAAAAAATATCTTAGTTATAAATAGGTAGATTATTTACTCTACTGTATACTACAATAGCAATACATTTGCCAATAATATTAATGTATTGTTGTCATCCTACCGTACATACACGAAATTTCAATTGTCATTCACAAATTGTCTCATTTATTTATAGTTTCAAAAATCCCCCCCCAAAATTATAAATCCTCCCCAAAATTTGTTTTGATGGTGCTTTGAGCACCATATCACCCCCCTTCTGGGCACCCCTGGTTGTACCATTCGATCAAAAATGAAACAGGCTACAAAAATTTACCCTTGACAACTTTTTTAAACTTTTAGGGTTTTTTAGTTATTTTCACAATAAAATGTATAAATCACCGCCATTTTAAAAAGGATTATTGGGTTTATCAAACTAGGTCTGGTTATTGAAAAGTAATAATTTGCAAAATTTCAACTCAATCAAAGTAGCCATTCTAGAGATTTAAATTATTAAGTGAAAAACAAAATGGCTTTTCCGCCATTTTAGGTAAAAGAAGCTTTTCTGGATATATGTTAACATTAAGTTCTTTATTTATTTTGACCCATATGACCACCCCTTGAATTATTTCTGCACATTACAGAATTACCCAGTGTGTAAGCAAAATGTAGAATTAATTACTTTGAAACCTGATTTTGTTAGTTGTCCTGATTAGTGTTGTCATTATGTTTTTTCTATTGATAAATATTTTTTCATTATACTGCACCGAAAACAGCTGTCTTCTATACCTGTTCGAAGACATGTAAGTCCTTATTTTCCGTGTAGTATTTTATGGTGCACCACCTGATTTTACAGAGCTCCAGCTGATTTTACAGTGCTCCAGCTGAATTTACAGTGCACCAACTGATTTTACAAATAAGAATAAACATATCAGATTTATGTTGACAGCTGATTGATTTTGTCAATGGAAATATAACAGAAAAAACAAACAAGTTTTAATTGTTTTTTTTTTTTAGTAAAAAGATGTTTTGATTAAAAGTATGTTACTTTTTTCGTGTAGTAAAATGAAACATATCTTACGTAACTTGTCCGGTAAGTTTTTCGTGAGTTTTTTTTCGGTAAGTATTTAGTGATTTTCTTAGTACAAAACTATTGGTTTTGCTTATTTTAATCACCATTTTTGTTTATTTATTTATAAAAATGCTCTTTACTCCAACAACTATACGACTATAAATGTAACAACCATTTTTTAAACTTATATTTGATGGAGAATATTGTCGCTTTTTTCAATGTTCTATCTTGAACGGTTCTCAAGTTATAAGCATTTTAGTAAACGGCACTCCTATCATATTCCCCCTTCCCTTTGGTAATATCGACCACACTGGGGAGGGGGGGATATGGATTTTCATGATCACTATAGTGCCTAAAGCAATAATCAGAAATAAAATGGCATCAGGCTTTCCATGTATGCTCAACCCCCTTCAGATCCATCCCAGTCTACAAAACCTTGTCTGAACATCCATTTTCCTATATTTAAGAAAATTAGAAACCGCTAATACTGTAATACTGTAGAAAATATATTTAATTGGTATGATTTTCAAAGACTAAACAAAAAGCTCCAAATGCAAGATGTCAAGTATTAGAGTAAAACAAAATGATATGTGCAACATTCCATTTAAAAACAACATTCCAGAAATACAGGAGGAGGAAAACAAAAGTCTTTTGTATTTTTTTATCCGATAATAGTTTTTTAAAGAATTGCATCAATAATTTGTAAATTACATTTAATTTTTTTAATAATTGGTGTTATGAATGATGTTTCTAGTTGGTGCTAATGTTTCTATTTTTTGTATAAACTGTTATTTACAAAAACTAATGAGAATTAATTTATTATCCACAGAATTTAAGGTATTGGCTGGATAATCATACAGACATGTTCAGGGTAACTACAGGAGGAGATATTATTCTATTGAAAGCTTTAGATTTTGAAACTCAGGACATTTATATATTTCAAGTGCATGCAACAGATGGAGGAATGGTAGGTTATTCTCTATTTTGATAATGTACGGAATAACACAGATGAGTGAAACTTTTTTCCTCTTAAGAATAATTCTTGAATAGGGTATGAATTTGAAGTTTCATGTAGTTGCCCATTCCTATCACTAAAACTTGTTTTGTATTATGTACCCTGATTTTCAAGAGGCAATTGAAAATTGGTATGAGGGTGTTTGGAGAGATTTTTAACTTGTTGATAATAACTGTTTTTTAAAGAGATAATATTTCAGCGTCTGAACTAAGTGAGTCTGAGGACTTTGTTTTGCCGTGCAATAACGAATGAAGAAAAGTTTATTTTTTTAACCAGTTATTAGACATGGCCTTTATTGATACTTGAGTGCTGTGTTTGAAATTTCTGCTTTTGCCAAGACATTTCTACTAAGTTAAAAAGAAATTTATGTTAAAAGCAGTTGAATTCGCAAATGTGTAAATAGTGCGGTCAAAATAGACATTCAACTTCAGAATATTTCACATAGATTGGAAAATTGGTACAAACCCTGATCAAAGACCTAAATTTCATCATTAAAAATAAAAATCAAAAAGTCCCCCATCGATTCTATTTGTGCTAAAATTTTATTCAAAGTCAAATGTCAAAAAATTATTAAATGGTTTTAAAACAGTTAGTTTTGAGTTAAATCGTTAAGTGTTTTCAAGTAGTTAAAAAAAGAACAGTACCATCACTGTAGGAATTTTTCCTGAGAGGAGAGGAAAAGCGGGACCCCCTCCCTTTGTTTGTTGTGTTTGGCTTGAGAAGTACAACTAAAATAAAGAAATATAGACGCTGTTGCTTTTCTGTATTCCCTACTTTTATTTCCTTAATAGGTGTAAATAACATTTACAAAAGTTGAGAAAGGGTCATATAAAAGAGATGAACACATTTTTGTTAGTGAACATAAAGTGTAAACATTATTTGTTTTATTTATTTCTATAAATATTTTGTCAGATACAGTAGAATCCCGCTAATTCGAAAATCCGAATATTCCGAACAGAGTTCAGAAAAAATACCAACTTTTTAAACTTAAAAAACAGGAGAAATTAAAAAGACGTTCATGAAAAACCGTACATTTATTATTATATAAAATATTTAAATAGAGACATACATAGAGCCTAATCTTGATGAAAACGCCTGAAACGAAATAGGAATGAAAGCGAGTTACTTACAGTACATGTCGGCTCCATTTATACAATTTGTAGAATAATTTTAATCATTGCTAAACACAATGTATTACTAATTTACACACACTTTTAAGAAGTAATGTCAGTGATTTTTTTTCTGTCAAAGAGTACTGAATCGACTTGAGGATGCAATGTTCCGCCATCGCCCCATGAACATGATATCATTTGGTGTTGATGAAGCGTGTTGTTTGACGTAGCGTAGCGCGAGGTCAAGAGCATTTGCCGCGTCTGTGTGTGATATGATTTCAGTTTGAGCATTCCCCTATTCCTCACTTTCCTCCAAGTCGGTCTGTTTGCATCGATAAATTTGTAATAAGCGCACACAGCTTATCAAACTTCTCTAGAGTAAACACTGAACTAGATACGACTACACTCGATTCCACGTTCACCTTGCAGTACAGAGCGCTCATAAGCCATGTTATCCGTACGACAGTTTCAGCGATAATAGCCAACTAAAAAACATCAACTCCCATGCAACGCTCGTACAGTTGACGCAACCCACACGACAATAAACCTGATATTACCTCCAATGGTAGTAGCATGTCTATTCTCCCGTAAGACCTGTACTGCACGGTGAACATGGAATCGAATTTAGACTAGTACTCAGTGCAGTGATTCATAAATATGTTTGAAACGCGGGAGGGAGAGGGATAGGTAATGTCTCGGCGCTATAAGTCATTGAAGGAAATGCATTTATTTCCGACTTTCACTGAACCTTTTCACAAGCCGATCAAAGCTTAGAGTATAGAGCTGACGTTAGCAGATATCCCCGCACATTATTTACCCATTAACATATCAATACATTGATATTATTTATGAAATCCGCCTATTTCAAATTCCCACTAATCCGAACAGTGTTTTGTCCTAATTAGTTTGGATTGGCATGACTACTGTATTTACTTTGACATTATATAAAAACTTTGTAAATTTTTTTGTCACTATTATATTTTTTTATATATTTTTGTATGAAACAAAACCTTATTTGTTTATGTTTGCTTATTATAAGATAAGTGAGATGCAGTCTGTTTCAGAATTGTAACTTTCTAAGTTCAATGTAATTCGTGAACCTAGTTTTCGCGAATTGGTTGTACTTTCAGGTTTGGGGAGAAAGTAGAAGGGAGGACTCACCCTTTAAGCCAGACACATTCCTAGTTTGATGCTACTGTACAACATTAATAACACATCAAATTAATAACCATTGGCTAATTTTTTAGTATGTGTTTAACATAAGTTTAAAACTTCACACTGAGTGAAATTCTATGGTTTAAGTCACAATTCCTGAAATTACAGGCTAATGAAGTATTATTTTCAAATTTGAAACACTTATAACACTTATATTTAAGAGTTAAATACAAAAAATATATGTTTTTCCATTTTATTTGTATATTGTTTCTCTACATTTCTGAATTCAGAATAAATATTTAATGTCTATCAACCATTTTAAGTTTAGTTTTTAATAATTAAAAATTTTATTCTCTGATTTTTATTTCAGTTTCTTTTTAGAATTAGTGTATCAGTGACTTCAAAATTCAAATTAAACAATAGAAATTCCTCTTTCTACACAAAATATGTTACAAGGCCTAACTCATTTAACAGATTTAAATAAATACTATTAACTTTTCCAGATATAATTGTTTAAAAATGTGTTTTCAGAATGCAACGGCTTATGTAAATGTCTCAGTTATCAATGTAAACGATTGGGATCCTCGGTTCCGATATCCTCAGTATGAATTCTTTGTACCAGATTTTTCACCAGAAGTAGAACTAAGAGACGGAGAAGGTTTTGCAGTTGGGAAAGTTGAAGCAGCTGATGGTGACCGAGGAGATCATGTTACATTAAGTCTACGAGGACCAGCAGCAAGGTAAATTGAAGCTAAAGGCCACTGTAATTTTTAGTTCTAAGCCACTAACAAGCCCTGAAAATCAACAAAAAAGCTTATTTTAAAAGTTAATAATATTTTTGAAATATTTTCCCCAAAATGTGCCTTTTTTAGAATAAAGTAAGAATATTAAAAGTTGCATTTAAAAATTACATGTTTTGTTATATTTTAAACACTGTATATTTTTTATCAGAATTTTTTTTTTTTTTTTTGTAGATAGTTCAGATCAAAATTCATACATTACCACTTTTACTACCTCCTTTCTGAACTACAAGTAGAGATAAATATTTTATTCCAGGCTATTGTCCAATCGTGTATGTGTTCTCTGTAATATGTGTTTCTCGATAACTTTTATATTCGACCATATATTTTCTTGGAACAAGCACGTGACAAATTTAAAGCCACACTTTAACATCTCAAGATTCTAAATATGTTACAGATTTTAAGTGGTTCTCATTGGTGAGGCGATAGGACCTGTATGCTGTGATTTCTGTGCTCTTGTTCAATCTCGAATTGACTATACCTCCATCATTTATTCATCAGATAAGCCATCAGTTTAAAAAAATATTGATTCCATTCAAACTCTGCTCTTCGTGTAGCGTCTGGAGCTTTTTGTTCTAATCCCATTTCTAGTCTACTTGTTTAAATGGATTAGCTGTCGCTCATGCGATGTCGACAACATCTACAACTGTCTTATATGTGTAGTTTACGCTCCAACCTTTTTATCCTAAATATGATATTGTATTTCACAATCCATTGTTTGAACAGTACGAATTCCATTAACAATCGACTACCCCTTTTGGGATCAGAACTATCTGCTTGAATGCAATTTGATGCTGGGTGTTGATACCACTGATATGGTGTTAACAATTCTGCAACATTTGAATATGATTTGTAATGTTTAGAAATACTTGCTTTGTCCAAATTATCTATTATAATTTGTTAACTAGTTTTAGTAGAGTGTTGTGAATTATTACAGCAGGACGTTAAACCAAAAAAAAATAAAAAGAATGTTGTGAATTAACTGTTTATCTTTTGTGCTTATATGTTTGTTCCAATTGTTTAATTTATAAGAATTAATTGAATGCTTGTGTTTTCCGGGCGAGGATGACCGCACTAGTTTTTTATCTTTAACAAAACAAAATGTAAATACAGTAGAACTGCGATTATCTGAGCCCCAACTAATCGAGATCCGGGTTAACCGAGGTAATAATAAAAAATAAAAAAAGTTCTGTTTGCGGTAGACTCATGCGTTAAAGTAACCGCGCAAATTGAAATCCGCATATAGCGCCAAATCTACTGTACTGTACTTATATCAGTCACATAATGTTTCGTCAAAGATGGTTCCGGTAAATAAAAAGCATAGTTTTGAATCATTATTAAATACAGTACTGTACAATACAGTAATTCCAATGCTTTGCTAATCATTAATAGGATTAGGATGTTTTATATTTTAAGGTATTTGGACCGGTACAAGTAGTCTACTATTTATTCAAGAAATTAATTGATTTCTTAATAAATACAGTAACATGATTAATTAATTTATAAGTATTTCACTAAATAAACAATCAAACAAATGACTAGAAAAAAACAATAACATTAAACGGGTAGTCGGATACACTTAATAGCGTAGTAAGAGTAGACAAGCGTTTGTGATTAGTGTTTACACGATTGTGATGTCATTTCTTATCTTGCACCTGCTTCCTGCTTCTATCCGAACATGTACTGTGCCTAACTTCTACACCACCCGGCTTACCCCCCTCTCACACTTCTTCTTTAGTTTTTGTGAATACTGTAGTTTGATTCAGTATCAAGTAAACCCTTGCTCTTAAAATGTTGCGTGTGTCATACTGCATACCGTTTGTTTAAATTTCAAGCGAGTGAGTTCCGTTAAACAGAAAACACTTATGGACTTAATATTTTTTTATCTGGAACATGTACTGTAGCATATATAGGTCTTTTTATAATTTTGTATTTTATTTTAATTTGGACGTTAGTTTTTCATTTGATGATACAGTACATCTTTGACCACGTTTTCATTGATTTCACCAGTTTACCATACGTTTCCCTCTCGATTTTTGATTCAGACCGTGTTATCCGAGTTTTCGCTTATCCGAGGTACCCTCGGTCCACATTACCTTGGATAATCGCGGTTCTACTGTAATTTACTAAATTTTAAAATATTTTGTATGAACTTTATGTTTCAGAATGTTTTTTGTTGATGAATCGGGTGAAATTATTATTCGAGATTTGTCTGCCCTGAACAGCAGCACAGCACACCTTGTGGCAGTAGCTACAGATACAGGGATCCCACCAAGACAGGTTAGACATTGGGAACTATTTACATTTTCTGTTTTAAATATATTGTTAACAATATTAATAAATTTTGTAAGTTACTGCTAGGACTAATTTTGGACATAATATTCATTCATTATTTAATCCATAAAAATATGGAATACTTTATTTTCAAAAATCTCTTTAACTAAATCTTAACCTTACTTAGGCAACACTGTGTTAAATCCACTACCAAGTCCTAGTTAAGTAAGACTGGTTTATGTTCCTTGACGTGAAGGAATAGAAGGAAATGAGATAGGAGATAAGGGGAGCCAAAGCTCCAGTATATGACCTGAAGCCAATTATAGGTTTATTAAAAAGTAAGGAAAAGAAAAGTAAAGAGAAAACGTTTGATCAGAACCCTTTCACGGATGAATAGAAATGACAAGACGTCAGAAACAGGCACACATTGATGGACTTGATAGACATCTAAGTAGATCACTGCTTGGCAAATCAGAAGTGAAGTTGATGGTTAGTCTACTTACTGGACACAACTATTTGAAAAGGCATCTCCATCGAATGGAACTGGTGAAAAATCAACTTGTCAAAGGGGTGGATAGAAGAAAGAAACTTCTTTCAATGTAATACATGAATATGATGCCTTGGCACTAGTTACTTATGACAAGGGCTCCAAAGCCTTCTTCAATTTCACAGGGCATGGCCACAGAGGAGCTAATTCTTTAGGTGCAGTGGTTCCTGACAGGAAATCACACAACCATCTGTACTAACAATAATCTTATATATAAAATTCTCGTGTCACAATGTTCGTTCCCGTACTCCTCCGAAACGGCTTGACCGATTCTCATGAAATTTTGTGAGTATATTGAGTAGGTCTGAGAATCGGCTAACATCTATTTTTTATACCCCTTAGTGATAAGGGCTACGACCCAGTGGCCCTCAAAGTTTCAATGTTAATCTTATGGAAGGTCAATCTTAAGGAAGAAGAAGAAAGATTTCTTTTTGATTTTATCATGGGCACAAAAAACAGCTGTTCGTATGAAAAGCTTAAAACAGCTGATTTTGATCAACAACTGATTTGGATCAAAAACTGA
>JAGFPH010004832.1:0-20148 GCA_018207615.1 Philaenus spumarius | reverse complement strand
TCAAAAACTGAATACAATTTTAGGTTAGGCCTACAATGAACATTTTTTTTTTTTTTACAATGAACTAAAACACTTGGGCTAATTATTAGTATCAGGTTGATTTGTCTATCCGTGCAAAGCCGGGTCGGGCCAGCTAGTAATGGACAAAAACCTAATATGGTTGTTTAAATTTCACAATTCAAAAAATTCATTCTGATATTGAGATCTTTCCCTTAAAAACTTAGAAGGTTTTGCTTTTCTATTCTATCTATTTACACAATCAAATCCCAGTTTGGTAGTTTATTATAAAAATATTTTACTTGTACTGTATTACTATTATTATTTTGTTTTTTTTTTTACTTACTAAATCGAGCATAAGTTTTGAATTATGCTCTATTTTTACAACAGAATAAAATATTTTAGCCCTTTAAGCGCTAAGCTAAAATGTGGGCTTCCACTAATTTAAAATAAATAAAAAATTGCATTTCTTCAATGTTCTTTTTTTATTTTGGATTCATTGGATTAAGTAGTGTATACACAAAAATATACAGCTAATTAAAAAATTAACGAGTTTAATAATTAATTTTAAATTTTGCAGAATTAGTTTTTTACTTACTACTTCTAAGTTGTAAGGGGCGTCACAATTGGCCCTTAATGTGTTATATAAAAGTCATACAACAGAGTATATTTTGTCAAACACGAAAACATGTAAAAACTAATACAAAATGGACTGCTGTGTAGAACTTAATCACAATGTAAACGAGTTACAGAGTACAGTCAAAACAAGGAACACCTGATTGAAACATCTTGCTGCTAGTATCCTGCAACGAGTAGACTTAGAAATAAATTTTTTTTCATTGGCGACAGAACACAGATCGACAAGATGTCCCTGATATTGCTTATATATTTTTTGTTAGTCAAGGAACATAACTTTTGCACTCTATCAGAAGTTTGAGAACTATATATAGTTCATCTAAGTTATTGTTTGTGCTTTTACTTGGGTAAATCACATTTATAAATTGGGCGGTATCATGTTTAAAGGCACTAGCTGCACTTTAAGGATTAAATCTTTGTCTTCAATCAGCACATTCTAATAAAGATGGAACTTTACTATCAATACATGTTGTGTTCTTGTGGATATTATAAACTATTAATATGTTTTCCAGACATCCGTTCCAGTGATAGTGCATCTTCCAGAAGCTGTTGTGATGAGAGCTGGAATATCCTGGCCTGCAGCAAATCATACTGTTGTTCTTATATTTGGCTCAATTCTCGGCATTCTCGGCCTAATTATCATCATACTAATATTATACATACACAAACAGTAAGTTAAAATACCTGACATATAAAAATAACAAATGTACGGTTAATTAATGTAAGAGAACTGCATTCTTCATATTCAATATCACAATTATACTGAAAATTCAAAAGTGAAAAAAATGGAATGAATACAAAATTATTTTGTTAAAATTAAATATGATTGTACACTTTTTTTTATGAGGGATAAAGGACTATTGCGACCAAAGTGGATCTATTGTGGTATTATTGTTTCATTTAGTGATCATCCCAGATCCTTCCCAGTTCCTTGCCACTTATAAAACCAAGGAGGATCTTGGGATCATTACCTCTACGATGTAAGAACCGCGCTTCTGAGTACCGTGAATCTCCTCGCACTCGCACAACAGGTGTTGAGTTGATTCAATCCCAAGAGAGCAGAATCGACAGAAGTCCTCTGAAACCAGCCTCATTTGTGTAGATGGTATTTGGCCGGGCAGATCCCCTGGTTTGTAAGTATTTGACCCCATGAGCCCCCAACAGAACCCCAGGAAGTGGAGATGGAGGCAGGTTGAGAAGTACCTCCATAGCCCATGTGGGGCAGAAGCTCATGGCCAAACATGTTCCAAGCCACAATAGCCTTTATAACCACACCAAGGACGCATATATGATAAATTGTTCACTATTCGGTCAATTAATTTGTTTTTCTAGCTAAGTATAATATGTAATAAATCATTTATAAACTGAGTAGACCTCTGTGTGCTTTGCATGCCAAACCTCTTTCTTCCCCCACTCACATACGAGGGTCGTTCAATAAATCCTTAGAAAAAGGTAAAAAAATAAAGTATTTTGAGTAACTTTTTTTTTAATTTTTCAACATAATCTCCTTTTAGCTCTATAACACTTTTCTAAAAATTTTTCCAACTTTCTTAATATGTCCAAAAAGTAAGATTTCAGAAGGCTCTCAAAATGAGCATCTGTTTGGGAGATAACTTCTTTGTTCATCCCGAACCGTTGTCTGCCGAGCCATTTTTTCAAGTTTTGAAATAAGAAAAAGACACTGAGGCAAATATGGTGGGTGTAGTAACAATTCAAACTTCAATTCCACGATTTTTGCCATTGATACTGCACAGTCATGAGGCCGTGCATTGTCTCGATGAAAGAGGACTTTTTTTCTTTTCCAAATGAGAGCGTTTAGTTTTGATTTCTTCGGTTCAATAAAGATACATAATACTCTCCACTTATTGTTTTTCCTTTTTCCAAGTAATCGATGTAAATAATTTCTCTTGCATCCCAAAAAACTGTGGCCATAACCTTTCCAGCCAATTTCATTGCATTCGCCTTCTTTGGATCCCGTTCACATTTATAAACCCAATGTTTTGACTGTTCCTTTGTCTCTGGCTTGTATTAGTGAACCCATGTTTCGTCCACAGTTATGAATCGACGCAGAGCCTCATCCGGATTGCGACGAAAGAGTCAACCACAGAATCAACCACAAGATTGCGTTTATTCTTCTCTGTGAGCAAAAGCGGCACCCATCTTGTTGAAAATTTGTTTACACAAAGTTTTTGTGTTAATTTGAAAACACAGTACCTTGTGATATGCCTATGGCCTCAACTATCTCGTGCATTTTAAATTGCCGATTGCTTAACACCATATCGTTGATTTTATCAATTATTTCGGGTCTAATCACCTTTACTGGACGTCCCGAACGATGTTCATCTTTCGTTGATGTATGGCCACGTTTATTTAAACTTCATTTACCCAACTATAAACAGTGGCAAACGCAGGGGCAGATGTGCCATGAACTTCTTCCAACTCGGCTTTGATTAATTTAGAAGTTAAGCCTTTCAAAGATAAATATTTTATCACCTCTCGAAACTCACTCTTTTCCATTTTTTAAAATAAACAAAGTTAACTGCTTCTATCGACTACAAAAATGAAACTACATGTTCTATAAAGCTAAAAATTTAACAGCTAACTTCTGAGTAATAATGCTTCCGAAAAACAAACTATTTTTGGTGATCCGCACGCCATCTCTTGGATTTTCTAAGGACTTATTGAACGACCCTTAATAATTTCTTTTGAATAAAGATGTAGGTTTAATCGTAACCTTAAAGATAAGATGGTAAATAATATTAAATATTTATTTTCTGTTTGAAGTTATTATTTGGTAAAGATAGATTCCTATCAGCCAAACAGGACAGAAGTAAAAATAATAATAGATTATAATAGTCCTATATTATTACATAAAGACTATATGATTGATAGTGATGACCAAAGGTACCGGTACTTGGTAGAATTCCATAATAATTAAAAGACAAACACAATTTTTTGTAATTTCTACGAGATTTATTGAATCTTGCCTTGGGCAAGATTCAATAAATCTCGTAGAAATTACAAAAAATTGTGTTTGTCTTTTAACATAAAGACTATGTAAATAATTTTTATAAAGGTAATAAAAAAGCAGAACCTTTATCCTTTTAGATTGTAATGGAGCATTTTAACTAGATCCCAGGCTAGGATACTATAGGAAACTAACAATTAACCACTCCCTTAACTGGTTACCCCCTCCCCATCCTTCTTCATCCATCATTCTGTGTTCTGGCCTTGGTCTGTCAACATATATGTGTGCATTGCTATATTTTTAGTGAGTGTTTTTTATCTATGTTTTGACTTTTTAATCTTAGTTCTCAAATGCACTACGTTTAATGTAATTAGTATAGTTTCAGTTTATTTTACTATTATAGATTTCTTTCACATAGGCCCAGAACTCTAGGCTTATGTGTCTGTAGTTTTAGTCACTTTGATAATGGGAGGTGATTCATATACCAAAAAATTGTGTATAATTTGTTCTTTATTTGTTTCTTAATATCTTAACCCTGGAATCATATAATCATTTTTTGGCGTGACACTAATCATAATCATTTATTTGTGAGACTACCAAGGTTAAAAAAAAACAGGCAGTCGTGGACTGCCGTCAGAAGTGAAAACATTTTAGCTTCATATAGTTAACTTTATTTTCGAGTTATTAAGAAGTATTTTTAATCAATGTATTAATGTTGTAATAGGATCTTAAATAATTGTGGCAATGCGACGGAGTCTTAAATAATTGTGGAGATAAGATAGAGCCTTAAATATTTGCGAAGATGCGATGGAGCCTTAAATAATTGCGGAGAAGCCATGGAGACAGCTAAAAAAAGTTTCACTTACTTACCTAGAACTCGTATTTAATAAAATCAACTTCACAAGAAATTATAACGATTGAAGTTGTAAACATAACCTCAAACTATAATATACACTGGGTTTACAGATGATGGGTGAAATCAGCTGTTATATTAAATGTTACTCGTACATACATTCGCTTTTAATTGTTGGGGATGGTGACGTCCCTTGAGTTCAATGATTTTTCCTCGCGCAAAAAAGTGCCTAACGCGCCTAAAGACGTTTTCACTTCAAAAATTTTGTTTGTTTGTTGAAAACTTTATTTTTCAACGTTAAATTGAAGAAGTAAATACAATAAACTAACATTTTGAAATGTTTTGTAACCTGGTGAACTTTTGTCATCTGTTAGACAAAAGGATTATGACTCTAGGGTTAACAGCGGTTCTATAAATTGTAACAGCAGTGAACCAGTTACACTAATCACTGATCATTCTTTTAAATTTCTAGCAAGCAACCAAAGTCTAGTAACCGAGATGACAAAGGTGGAAGTTTAATCAGCAACAATATTGAACCAGAAAAGTTGCCGCCTAATAGTAGAGGAATAGCTGCGGTGGAGAACAGTATGCCTTTAGTTGTTAATAAAGTAGAAAATCCTATGTTCCTTGGCAGTAATAATATCAATGAGACAACATTACCTTCGATCAATTCACAATATACGGCCACCGTTAAAAGTAAGTAGAAATATAACAAATTCAATAAAAATTCTGTCTTAACTTACAAGAGTTGTGGAACATAACTACTAAAGTTATAACAAAATTTTCTGCTGAATTAATGTAGTTTTTCAATTAAGGCATTCTTCTTTAAAGAATCGTCCTGGTTTTCAAATTTCTTTGACATGATTTATCAAGATTGATAAATACAGTAAAGTCCGGTTTATCCGGCCTCGTTTTATCCGACCCCTCGGATATTGTGATTGAGTGCAAGATTTGTGTGAGTTAAACTTATTGTGTGATAAGTTATTCTGTTATTTTATTGCTGTGACGATTAACAAATGTAAAATCTTTAGTTAAATACATTTTAACAAGTTTTGAGGCTTAAAATTATATTTAAGTTCAATAATTTACCATAAGATATTTATACAAAATTAGTCAATTCACTTCATATTCTTCATTAATTCATTAAATTTTAATTTGCTCCATCATTTTTATACAACTTTTAATGCAAAATTTGTTTGAGGTTTTTATACAATATTGTACGTATTCTAGTTAAAATATGTTACACTTGTAACAATGGTTGTATCTACTATAATAAACCCCAAGATTTGGTCCATCTATTTGTTGTTTTATTGAATGATTCCAAATTAAATTACAGTAGTACTGTAAAGTTTTCTCATGTACGTTTATTGGCTTATTTTAACCCTATACCAGATTAACCGGCTTTTATGTTATCCGGCCTGGTACTCCGCCATATTAGTGGATAAAGTGGACTCTACTGTAAGAATTAAGATTGCTTTCAATGTCGCATATGCGAGGTATTCAGTCATATTAGTTCAATAAATACAGTAAATCCGTACATGTGAGATAAAATCGACCAATATCTGGAGTGATCAGGGTAGCTCAGTTGGTAGAGCGATACCACGGAATGATAAAGGTCCTAGGTTCAAATCCCGGTCTTGGTCCATGTTTTTTCACTTGTAATTTAATTACATAAACAAATTATTAAACTGCACCAACACTCGATTACTGCAACTAAAATAGTCACAGAATTTATTTATTTTATTTATACTTATTTTATTTATTCAATAATTGACAACTTCTCAGCAAAAGTCTAGCATTCAAGAATATCTACAGTTTGTTATGTTTTGATTCAATTAAGCTTTCATGAGGTAGTAATTCTCTTGTAGTTTAACTTGACATTTTGTTTCTAGGAATTGTGTTGCATTTGGCTATAATTTTATTTATTTATGGTATTAAAAAATAAACATTATTATAAAAATTAATATCTTATTAACATTTAAAAAATGTTTTTGCATAGTAAATTTGAACATGTTTTCAGTTCAGCTAAGTATAAATAAGAATAAACTACTAAAATATTTGATTTTAGGTATAATGGCCCGTAATACAGCAGCACGGATGAGTCATGCACCAAAGAGAACCCACAACCAATCAGTTCCTGCTCACAGTGTGAACAAACAGAAAGTGGCGCCAGCACCTCCAACAGTTCCACAAAGTGAATCGAGAACACCAAGTCCCAATAACAATAACAACCAAAACAAAGGAGGAATTACATGGCCTTCAGGGTCTATTCCTCGAAGAGTGAAGAAACTTAGTTGGGACGATGAAAGTGATTCAACACATAAAAATAGAGTAAGAAATCTTATTTAGAGCAATAGTTAGATATCGTATTTAGTAAGTGTATTTCTAAAAAGTAGTGTTCAAAAGTAAACTACAATTTTAAAACATTGTTGTGACCTATAAAAAATCAAATTACTTCCTACAAACAAATTATGTAAAATGTCATCAGGGGGAGTATATTTTGTTGTATTATACCGTTCTGCGGTCATGAGAGGTCAGGGGAATTAACAGTAGTCAGGAAAAGTCAGGAAACTTGAAAGAGTTAGTGAACATTGTTTCATATCATTGAGCCCCAGTGATGCAAAAACTGAAGAGTTTTTCTTTGCTTCAACTTCCTGTGACAGAAGTTGTTGAAGCAGTTTTATTCATGACGACATCTCCAGCAATATGTAAAAAGTCAAAAAAGTACTAAAAGAGAAACCTACTTTTAAAAGTACTCAAAAGTGCTTGCTTTAAAAATAAAGTACCTACTAAAACAGTAGTTTTGTCAAAAAGTACTACAAAATCCCACCCATGTTCCATTTGTTAAAAAATATTTAAGCATAATTTTAAGTGTCAAAATGGGGTGATTCTAAAATTTGAGATTTGTCAGTAAAATGTTATTCATGGTAATCTTTATTTTTATTCATGTGAGCTTAGTTTGTTCTGGTAAAATCTAAAACTTGAATTTTATTATTGAGTTAAGTTGCCGAATAGAAATTGTGGTGTAGGAAAATGACTAGGTAATTAAAACACTGAAACGTGAACATGTGTAGGCCTACTGTTTTCCTTCTATATTTAGCATATTTTCTAATAAAATTGTTCATATTAATTTTCATACTATCAACACTAAAAACTAAAGCTATAAAATTAGCTTACAATGTTTATATCCTATTACTTTAAATGAGCAATTCTTGTATCTATCTTTGTATCTGTCACGGATCTCGAAAACGGCTCTAACGAATTCAAAGAAATTTTGTATTTAGGTGTAGTTTTGATTTTTAAGTACACCCATATAGTTGTATTTCATGTAAAAACGCAATTTTTAAAGAAAATCTAATATAAAAGTTGAAAAATTTTAACATGGGGTCTTATGGGTTGCCATGTTGGTTACAAAATAATAGTAAATAAAGCAATCAAAACAGCTGTTTATAAACAAGCCATGAGATTGAGTACTATCCAAAATCAGCTGATCATTGGATAGTTTTTAATTACTGTTAAAAAACAAACTAATTTATACTGTTTTAGCACGTTAGGATTAGAATAAATTGGGCCTGATTTAACAATTTATTTTGTAAAAAAAAATTAAACTTGGCAAAGATGGATAAATTCTAACAGCCAATTTTGTAATATAGGCCTGGCTTATTTCTGAAACATAGTATTGAGGTTATGTTAATCCTACAATAATTTTTACTACTGTATATTTAGGCTTGGTTTCAAAACTTTAGTTCACAGAAGATAGTAGAACTAGGACTAAAATCGTAATGAAAGCCACTCACGTTTCTAAAGCATGTATTTGAGGTTATAATTAATCTTGTATTTACTGTAAATATATTTAAGCCTGGTTTCATAATTTTACAAACCGATGTACAAACGAGCCAAAGATTAACGAGATTCTTTAGCAAATTTTCCACTGCGAGCGAAGCGAAGCAGCCATCTGAGGCGGGGTTGGGACGCGGAGCGTCATGGGGCAGAGCCCCTAGTTTTAATTTAATCATGGATGGTGATGTAAGGATTTTTCAGATGTAGATTAGGAGGCAAATAATTATGTTTGCAATAGAATTTAAGTTACTAAAATGTAATGCAAATGTTGCAGTAAAATAATTTTAAAATGAGCCATTAGTTGATCAGGGAAAGTTACAGAAATGAATTACCAACATTCTATAGGTATGCTGTAATAACTCCTTAGTGAAACGAGGATTTTCGTCAGCACAGGGACCATTTCTAGCGTGTGAACTCCATAAATTCATTAGAAACCAGCATTTTAGCACAGAACAGTGTACTAGGGAATTTTTCCAAAAAACAATGAAGCTTTCAATATTAACATAGGACAATTCAAACATATGGTTTTACTGTTTTTAATGTAATCATTCATTGTTGTTCACAACATATGAAACTAGAGAAGTTCGCTTTTGAGATGATGTCATTAATGAGCTTTCAATGGAATCAGCAATTGACTTGTGTCCACTTCACAGTCTGTCTTTAATATTTTCTATTTGAAAACAGGTTTTTTAAGTGAGCAATGTAGCTTTTTGGAGTAGACACTTACATATTTTTTTAAATTATTTAAACTGTTCCGAAACTCGGCACGAACTTGTTCCATAGTTTGTACCGAGTATTGATGGTCATAGCCTATACAATAGTCAATAACAGATCTTTAATTGTGTAAATGCCATTTAAATCCTACTGGATTCTTTAATTAATCTGCACTATACCTTCTATGAGGTATAGCCAACCTCAACATTCAATTAAATTTATTTATCCTTTCGACAAATTTTACATTTTGTATTGGACACAATCAAATATAGATTTATAGTAAATGATATAAAATATAGAGGCTCCAAGAGATAGGCCTACACTACAACAATCAATAATCATATATCCTTACACGCAAATACTTCAGAAAACCACAACAATTTAACATTTAAAATCAATATAATATGGTCTGAGATACTGTGATTTCCTAACTATCATGTATCCTATGTGGAAATGCAAAAAATGACTGTTACTAAACTATTTAAATAAGAATACAATTATTATCTTTACTGATTGAAAATTTATTTAATCTTGCTTGAATAAATTAACTGACTTCAATAATCACATTTCTACGAAATATTCTAGATTCCGATATGAAATGTATGTTCAAATTAAATGAATTAAGTCAACTCGAAGAACATTTTTAGCTGAAATATAAAAACAAAGTACAGTATGCGCCAACCCTTTTGGGACCATCTGACAATATTTCGTCAATTTTAAAATACGCGGAAAAGACTATCTGACGAAATATTGTCAAATTATTTCAATGTGTAAAAGACAATTTGATGATATTTCGACATTTTTGCGAAAAATTTTATTACACCTTAGTTAAATAAGTAAAAGTATATAACTTATCTGTTATAAATTTCTTTTGAACTAAATGCCCACTCGTTGTGTAGTCATTTTCTAATACTACTAATTTCCTATAAAGTTCTAAAAAGCCTAAAATTTGTGATGATAAAATTTATAAAATATTGAAGCTATTCTTATTTCTCATCAGCTAGTAAGTTAACATTATAAATAAATCATTTAACACACAAGTTTTCTGAACATCATCAACATAAACATTTATTAGAAATCAAAAATTATCTATATTACAATTTGTATTGGTTTTTATTCTTGGGTATGCCTTGATAAAACTTCATAGTTACCCTGGCTTAGCTCAATTTTGGTAGAAATTTGCATTTCTATTAAAAGGTAAAAGTTTTTATTTAATTTCATTGAATTTTAAAAGTATCTCGGGGTAGGCACTCTGCTGGCACTGAATATACCTCCTTAAATTTATTATACGCATTCATATCACTCTAGGAAAGTTCAAAATTATAGGGATTGTTAATTTAGGATTTGGGTTACAGAAAGTCTTTTGAAGATTTTTTAATTTTATATAATTTTAAGTTCTATTGTTCATTCCACGCATTTAATTGTTCATATTTTAAATAGTTAATCTAGAGTATACCAATCTCTATTAGGATTAAGTCACTGTTCGGATTATTACTTCATTAAACTAAAAAAAATTTGCACTGTTTCATTAACACATCTTCTCACTTTGATGGCTACTGTAGGACTCTTTTGAAAAGGACGCCGGTTTTGGCTTGGTGACGCTACCGGTACTACGGGGTTCACATCCTTCCTTAGAGGTCTCTTGACTCTTGTATTTATTCGCATTTTCCATTACTTTGTCGGCGGATGAATACCATGACGTCATCGAAGTAGCTCCTCTGCCGGATCAACGTTCATTTAGCGTAATAAATATAGTGCGTTTGTTATCGTATTTTTCATGGTTTGTCTTTCAATTTTTGATAATTATTTTCCATTAGGCTACAGATGCGTTTTGATTTTACTGTTATAGTTTTAATAAAATATTATTTATCGTAAAGGATTTTTTTTATCGCGACAAAATAAACTGACGTCTGATTGGTTAACTTACATTTACACATACAAACAGCTGTTATCTTCCATTTTGCAATGGTCGAATCTACATACATTGATACTGTCTAATGACTACTTAAATAATAATATGGATTACAATAAATAATTATTCAGATCTAACAATTTGATTTGTATACGCTAAACTTTTATTTTCAGTGTATTAGGTTCCGTAATTTAGCGGTCCACGCTAGTACATTGTTTTCAATTTGCGATTGGTTTTGACAGTGTGTTCAATGTTTACAAATGGAATTTCGGATTGCTTTGCTTGAAGTCTTTTATTAATAATGTGTGGTTCTATGTGAAGTGTTTTGTGATTGATAAATAAATATATGAATGTGTTGTGGTGCTTTGTGTTGTGAAATTATATTTGTTATGCGTTGTTTTGTTTTGGAGGTTACATTCGGTTTAGGTTACAATTGCTTTTACAATAGGTTTGTTTTGCATTACTTATCTAGTTTACAATTATACATCGGTTGTAATGAATTAAACATCTAGATATGGTACTGGCTTTACATTTGCTTGACTTTTAAATTCCTATAGCTAGGCTATGTGTATTTCTATTGCATCATAGGCTAGGCTACTGCATTCAGTTAGAATGTCGATTCTACAAGGTTAGGTTCTTGATAGGCTACTTTACATTAGGTTTGATATATTTGTGATTTTGTACTATTATAAGTAGTGAAATTATTATTTTTGGAGACTAATAATGTCATTTATAATAAATATAATAATAAATATTAAAACATAGGCCTACTGTAAATAAATTAATGTTAATAGTAAATTAAACAAACTCTGTGTCAATGTTCGCATCTGTGTTGATCAGCTGAATTTTTTGTTTTAGTACTTATCTCTATAAAATTTTCAGGATTAATAAAAAACATAATAAAAATGAAAAATCAAGTTTCCCACGGTAAAATTTTTGTTTGCTTTGAAAATGAGAAAATTTCAATTTAAAATTTGAATACGCAATTTATGTTTGTTCCCCAATTTTGGTGTTTTTAAATGAAAATATAAATTATTTCAGCGTATTTGAAATTCTGAAACATTATATATTTTTTTAAAGTGAATGGTGATGGGCTTGAGTCAGACAATAATGCAATATAAACATTCTTTCCGCTAAATCACCTCGCACTGACCTTAAACAACGGTCTCGCGCTGCCTTATTAGGGCCATGTTATACGAGCGCTGATAGCGTCCGTTAATTAAGTAAATGGAACTACCGTGGACCATGTTATACGATCGCTATCAACGCTGGCGAATTTGCGTTAACCGGGCGTTGAGCGTTGCCAAGGCGGACTGACACGATAACGACACGGTGCTATCAACGCCGAGTTATACGGAGCGTTGTCAACGCGCACTCGCAGCGCAGCTACCAGAGAGGTCAGAGTAGTAAGAAGTATCGACTATATCCTGGTTCTAGCAGTTATTTTTTATTTCAAAGTGGTTATTGTGTACTTTAAAGTGACAAAATTTTTGACACGGAAAAAATTATTTACGGCGTCGAACAGCAGCCACCTCTATATGACGTTAAGTCAAAGAATTATATCAATAGACAATTGAAACATTAAGTGAAACTGTCCTGTTTATTTACGATTTGAAAGCACTGGATCTGTAGGCCTATCCCAACGTCTAGCCTTCCTCATACACAATTCCTCATATTATGTTTCTATTATTTGTAATACACCTAGACAGTCTAAATGAATGGTGTCCATTTTGGAAGTGAGTGATGCGACATTGACAACGCCTCAAAACACGGTGTATAACACAGGACCCGCATTGTCTACGCGTTACCAATGTCGCGCTTTCAACGTCCCGTATAACTTGAAAATTTAATGCCCGGTTTTTCAGCGTTATCAACATGGCGCTTTTAGCGCTCGTATACCGTCAACTCATGAACCAGACTGCCGGGACTCAAACATCACTGTTAGAAAATCATGATTGCGTAAGGTAGGGCTCATATTTATCATAATTGAATTTAGTCATACATGTAATTTTTAATGGAATATCGACTACGAATTCAACAGTCGGTTAGTTTAAAATAAAATCCAATTTACTAAAAAGATCTTCTGGGGGGGGGGGGACAGGTCCCGTTCGTCCCCCCCTTCGGTGCGCCACTGTTTGAGGTTAGTTAACCAGGTTAACTACCTACCTCTCCAGTGTGTGGAATAGTTCTTACCACTCCAGAGAAAGTTTTTATCCTAGAGCATTATTTTCACTCGTACAAAACAGGTCGTTCCGGTGGTCCTATAGTTTTATGCGAACTGATGTAGAATTTCAAGATTGACTCACCGTAAAGGGTGTACAGGCTATCTTAAAACGGTCACTACGAATGAAAACTATGGTAGTCCGTTTTCACACTTCTTCAGCAAGTCCTGCAGTTTCCGAAAAATAGCTTTCCCAAGATATTTAAAAAAATGAACATCAGTATGCTGTGCTGTATCACAGAGGCATAATGGCTGAGTATTTCATTGACGATAGTAACGGAAATAATGATAGTTATGTTACAGAAAAAACATGCTTTCAACCTTTTGCAAAAGATTTGAAGAGGTTTTGTCATACAACAATATCTGGCTTTTGATTCCCAGTGGTTCCAGCAAAAGGACCCCACCAGTAGGTACTATCGCTTTACACTGGTATGTTAGAATCATGCAACAACCCATTTTCACCAACTTCACCAACATTCGAAGATCTTCAACAGCGCTACAAGAGTTGCCTAAAACTTAATGAAACATGTGTATGTTCAAAACTCAAGTTTCAGCTTTGTAACAATTCAAAATATATCATAATAATATCAATCAATCAAAAGAATCATACATCACTGCATTTTAACTAAACACGCATAAGTGCGAGAGAGACAGAAAACTGATAATCCAAAACCATTCATAAACAATCTGAACTACGACATCTAGCGACCAGGATCGCAAACAATAAATCAACAATATTTTAAACACCCGACTTTCGATAACATTTTTACATAATTAATAATATTTCTCGACCTCGTATCTCTATCTTTCCCATATCAAAATTCATCTCAATTAACCAACCAATCCATCCAAATTATAAGATTAAATCAATCACCAAGCAATCGACCGAAATTTACTTTTTAAATCCATCTGAAACTAGACCGGTATACTAAAATCTAGGCCACATCAGAATTATAATCATCGATCCAAAGAGAACCAAATTTTAAATTAAAAAAAGAACAACACCATCAGATAGAACGAAAGATTCTACATCTAAAATGTCTTTGGTAAAATCTCAAAGGAAATACCGTTAAGCCGTAATAATTCTCCGAAAGTCAACGAAACGCCGGCTAAAGCCAAATATGAGTAGGCCATATTTCTCAAGCCACGCCCACAGTCACGTGATCGCTAGCACCGCGGAAACCTAATTTCAAAAAGCCAAATGTATAGTTTTAGTTGTAAATAGTAGATGTTAGAGAATAATTTGTACAAGGAGCTATTTTTGGTATTTTCATGTAATCTCTTATTTAATCAATTTCTCTTTAATTTTATAATTCAATATTATTTGTAAAACTAAATTATTTCAAAATTTAACTAAAACGACATCAAATAAACACACAACATTTTAAAATACACTTTCTTACACAACAATCAAAACCCCAGAAGATATGAAATTCACCAGGCCTTATGTACCATTTCCTGAAGGCCCAAAGCAAGCCAGTTTGGATTCCAGGCAATTTTAATTGTTGAATAGACACCCAAGAAGGCAGACGTATGACCAGAGCTCTCCAGTAGACGATCCAAAGCGAAGATTTTTCCAGTGTTAATCCTTTATCAACGTTAAACAAATAACTTGTCTTTTATAAAAGTGAAGTGAAGTAATTAATAATAATCATTTATAAATAAAATTGATAAGAAGAAGACGTTATAAACTGGGTGAGACCTATCCATATAGTCACTTAGACGATTAATGCTACATTTCAAACTATTCATTTAGTAAGAACTTGAACATTGCAAAATTTGAAAGACATTGTAAATATATCTATAAGAAGAATTTTTGGACAATTAATATAAATTTAACCTCTCTATAACTTTCATTCACACACCTACATACACTTACACTTTACCTATTGTACTATTTTCATTTCCCCTTTTTCAATTTTAATATTTTATTTTCAATAACATTCTTTAATAATTAATTTGTTTCATAACAATATTGGGAAGAGTCGGCACTAACCCCCCGAGATTAAGAGTGCTATAAGAGAATTTATAACGAACATTTGATTTGAGCTAACCTATTTTGTGTATAAACTGTATATGTATTTTAATTTTCAACTTCTCAATTAAATAATTTGTTAAAATTGTAAACTTGTGTTTTGAATTCCATCATTTATCAATCTATTCAGCTTATGAACAGTAATTAACAAAAGTGATATATAATAAATTTGACGCCTAACAAAGGAGGCATTTTGAAAGAATTAAATTAAAAATTTTTTATAAAGTTGATAAGTTTGTAATTTCGCTTCACAACGTGTGGTTTTTTTTAGATTTAAATTAGACCTAGAGTTGTAGTGTTGTAAATTGACGCCCAACAAGTGGGGCATTTTGTAATAAAAAGTAGTGTTGTAGCTTCCTTTTACTTTGTACTTCTAAAAATAAAACATTTAACCCTCTAACTGTCAGACCACTCAAATTGAGTGGTCTCAACACCCTGCCGTAATGAATCGTGTAGTCTGTGACAACTCAACTTGTATTGAATATTTCACCCACTAAAAATCATCCAATCGCAATAAATCTAAAACCGTTTGAAAGGAAATTATTTAAACTTTAATTTTTGTATTTACAAGTTTTTTCTAAAACATCTATTTACGTACGTAATCACCGTTACAGTTTATTAGTTTTGTACAACTCAATTGATGCGTGGATTTTGTCCCAAAACTTAACGAAATAAGGCATCTTTCCTCTCTGTCTACATCTTGCCCAGTTCTTAGTCTGACTTAAATCTATATACCGTTGGATCTGTTACAATTCCCTCTAAATAAAGTTGCCAGCCAATCAAAATTCCGTCAAATATATCTATAGATAAGGGACGTTTTGTAGACCCTTGCATTGGTTACGTTTCCAACCAATAAACAGCCTTATTTATAACATGTGAAAGGCGGGTGATATCATTCTAGTTTTAGAAATCTTTTGCTACATTTTTGTAGAGAATGATTCAAGCTAACATTTAGTTTGAAACAAATATGGGTTACTAGACAGGTTTGTTGTATAGGACCGGGGGAAAGTCTGTGTTTTCACGGTCTCAAACCAAGTTTGAAATTTGAACCTAACGGACTTTTTTAACATGCAATAGATAGGCCGTTTACGCGCGCTTCTTTGTATGTGTAGCAAGGATGGCAAGTTCAGACATTTTCCTTACTTTTTTTATTCAAGTAGAGATTATTCAAATACTTTTGGGAACTAAGAAAAGACATGTATACAGTTCTTTTCTTTGATTTATTCTCTACACTTTATTATAATAATATTTCATTTTTGGGAAAAGCAAATATTCCTAAATAACGTTTGAAAGGAGGCCTAGTTTTGTTAGCACCCTTGTAGTTGGAACATAAAAACTGTTGTTTTCAAAATAAGAATTTTGAAATTGATAAATGTTTTTATACAGTTCTATTTAGAACTAAATTATGAAACTTTTTACGCCTACGAAAAAATTTAAAAAAACGTTTAGTACTTGTTATGTAGGCCTAAATTTGAACTTTTTCCTTTCGTTACTGAACAGTTTTTGTTTCTTGAGCTAATAACTTTTACCATTTTACATCAATAATTTTTTTAATTGCATATATGAATTCTTTGAACATTTCTCTACAATAAAGTTACGCAACACTTTTGGATTGGGATAGAATTACTATATTTGGTGATTTTTTTAAATTTGCTTGCACACGCACCGAAATGGCTTGCCGTTGCAAAAAATTAACATTGACAGTTCTAGGGTTCAAACTATTATAATTTCAGTACTGTTTATTTTGGTGTATACTCTATAAATTATTATTCTTGAATTTGATGCCAACTTAAAAACAAATATTTTGAATCTCCGAACAAAATTCTTAGAAGGTAGCAACATGATCAATGTAACATTATGTTAACTAGTGCTTGATTTTAACATTGATTATGTAACATACAACCATATTTATAAAAAGGTGCATAATTTGAATCCATTTTGCTGATGAAACTATTTGTAAATCTTGTTACAGACGGAAATGGACCCTGATGTGAGCGTAACACCATTAGGAGCGGATTCAAAAACGATCGACCAAACAAACCTTACAGTTTATTTCTAAGATATTTTGACGATCTCAAAGAACTTTTGATCCAACGAAGACCAAATCGAAGTATTACTATTAAGTCAATATATATTCCAAAAATAAATATTAGGAGTTTATTAATTTCTAATTATTGTAAGTGAACAATTAAATAGTATTTTAGTTTTTGGAAGATTATTTTTATGGTAGATATATTTTTCTTCTGATTCTAAAATATTATTAAAGAAGCGATGTTTATTTTTCCATTAAATCGTTGGTAGAGTTTGATTTTATGGTAGTGTAATATCTTGATTTAATACCTACGGACCAAGATAATTAAATTAAGATAACTATATCCAAAATAAACAACATAATTTTTATTTATTTATTTTGTTCAAGCAAAAATGTTACTTGTATCATTATTACCTATACTTTTTTATTTGAAAGTTAACAAAAAATCCAATACATATATAGTGTAATAAATGGTTAATAAAATATGATTATCAAAATATTTGTACAATATATATATATATAAAAGTTCTGTCATTCACGCAAAAACTCTGGCCCTACTGTATATGCATCAGGATCTAGGTCACCACCAAGGTTTGTATATAGGAGGTTGTCTCAGACGAGTGTCTAAAGCGAGCACGCCAGGGAACGCGTCATCGGCCGACCTCCCCTTCCGCTCCTACTCAGTCTGCTCAGTGAAAGTAATGTGCACATTGGTACTCATGCGTTATTTTGATAAGTTATTTTTGTAATTGTGTGTTGAGTTTAGTTTTGTGATTACAAGTTTTGTAGTGAAATGTCTGGCGAGAGATGTGCTGTTGCTGTTTGTAATAATAGCCGTATTAAAACCCGCAAGTTAGTAGATAATAGAATAGTTTACCATAGGTTTCTTAAAGATGAACAAACTTGTAAGCAATGGATACAGCGATGCCGCAGATAAATTTAAATTTCACACATAGGTCATTTGCTCAAACTATTTTAAAGATGAGGACTATGAGCTGCCAAAAAAACAGTTAAGGCAGGAGCAGTGCCGACTGTTAATTTAGAGCCTTTAAAGAAAGTTAGTGTGTTTGAATTATTGTATCATTCTTAATACAGTACTTTGTTTACAATGTTGTTCTAAAATAAAATAACAATAAAAGGTTCTTTTTTAAGTTGAAAATTTATTAATTAAATGAAATACTAAACAAAAGCGATCCATGTAATCTTTATGGTAATAATTTGAGTGTTTTAGATATTGTATAAAGGCATGTACAGAGGTTACAGATTTCGCTGCAGTATGCCAAAGTGATATTTATAATAATGTAACTGAAGAATAAAAAATCATTTTCTGAATCATGTAACTGCAGGCATTGTATTAATCTTTTTTTAAATTTTATGCAACAAATTTAAGGATATAATTAATGATTAAGACGTTAAATTTGGATATATTATCAATCTATCTACGGTATTTTATTTATCATCAGCAAATAATGCAAAAAGAAAATATATAAGTTACGTCAACAGTTATGATGATGGTGAGCCGGAGACGTCACGGCTCCGCCTAACGCTGGTTAAACAGGCCTTACGGGAGTGAGACAACCTCCTATATACAAACCTTGGATCACCACTACCTCAACCACCCTACCCTGATCCAAGTGCCTGATCATAATTTCCATGAAAATATCAGAGTTTACAATACATAATCTATTTACATTTGCTTCGCCACGAGTATTGATGGGGAGTGAGCAGCAAAGAAGAGAGTTACCTTGAGGTTGAGCACTTGAGCTGGGTGCTGAGCCCTTCAGTTTTAGATAAATAACTGACATAAATTTGGTTGCTGATTTAATCACTTTGCTTTCCCATTTATCTTTCCAGCTGTAATTGCATGTCTCTTAGTTCACCTGTCCAGCCACACTTCTGAATCAAAATAAATATAGATTATAATCCAGCATAAAATCTTTTCTTTTGTCAGACACAAATACCCCTAATAAGTTAGACACTAAAAAACTTGTACTGTTTTCCAAAATGTTGCTCATAGTTGATTTGCATAAATAATAGTTCCGACCTATTCCTGCTTGAGAAAGTTCATGATCAACTAAAACGGTGATAATGTTCTACCTTATCTTACCAAGAAAAATACTTTACTCTGACGTATTCAAATGTTGACTACACTCTGACTTCAGACAATTGTTAAAAATTAAACTGTAGTAACCAGCACAATCATTTTTGTCTATAATCACTAAGAAGACAATTAATTAATTAGAGTGAAATCTCTTTACAGTTTTCATTTCTTTACACTGCGTACCAGACTGGTTAGAAAGACTATACCAGACTTGTTATAGATTACAATACATTAACTCTCTCCTTGGAAGTCAAGATTTATTGGTTGATAGAACCAAAGTTGAGTGTAAACTAAAGTTCACCATTAAAGAAGTAGAGGTTAATGTATACAGTGCTGGTGCAAGAACATTTTCCAAATAAGCAAAATTTGTTGTTTTTTCTTTTGAAGTACAGTAGAACCTCTTTAATCTGAAATAATTAAAACCGGGGCAGTTCGGACTATCAAATCGTTCGGATAACAGAACATATTGTGCTTTTCACATAACTTAACAGATAAAATGTGGCTAAAATGAATCATAAGTATTATAGAAAAATGAGAAATACTTTGCAACTTAAAACATTGTTTATTTAATTAAAATAGTAGACATACAGTATATTATTTTTTTTAGTAAAGGTAGTATGGAAAATATTAGGCCTATAGTAGAAAAAATTCAAATTCATTTTTTAAATTTCACTCCTATGGTGTTCGGATTGGTGGACATTTGGATTACAGGGGTTCGGATTAAAGAGATTCTACTGTAATTCAATTCTAATTAATAAACAGAATAAAAATTAAAAAGACTAAATTTTTTTTTTATTATTTTAAAATTAATTTAATAATAATGAAGGTTAAATTATAAA
>JAGFPH010004831.1:79543-101785 GCA_018207615.1 Philaenus spumarius | reverse complement strand
CGCCAACCCCCGTATTAGTAGTAGTTTCAATACACAATGCATTGCGTGCTTCGCACGAAAACCCACTTATTGGGAGTAATTTCAATACACAATGTATTGAGTGCTTCGCACGCCAACCCCCTTATTGGTAGTAGTTTCAATACACAATGCATTGCGAGCTTTGCACGCCAACCAACGTGTCGGGGGTATTTTAAATAGACAATGCATTGCATTCTACGCACGCCAACCCTCGTATTTTGAGAATTTTCTATACACAATGCAATGTATTCTTCGCACGCCAACCCCCGTATTGGGAGTATTTTCAATACACAATGCAATGAATTCATCGCACGCCAACCCCCGTATTGGGGGTATTTTCAATACACAATGCTTTTGCGTGCTTCGCACGCCAACTCCCGTATTGGTAGTAGTTTCAATACTCAATGCATTGCGTGATTCGCACGCCGACCCCCGTATTGTTAGTAGTTTCAATACTCAATGCATTGCGTGCTTCGCACGCCAACCAACGTGTCGGGAGTATTTTAAATAGACAATGCATTTCATTCTTCGCACGCCAACCCCCATTGTGTATTGGGAGTATTTTCAATACACAATGCAATGTATTCTTCGCACGGCAACCCCCTTATTGGTAGTAGTTTCAATACTCAATACATTGCGTGCTTCAAATACTTTTGACCGAAAGGTTCAAAAAATAAAAAGAAAGTAATTTCTATTCATTTAGACTATAAATATATATAAAAAATAAAAGGTCAGCTCCTAGCATAGGAAATGCGAAATTTGCGTAGCAGTGAACGTGTTCAGTAAGAAACATTCTGCTCCTTAAAGAATTAATTGATCATGCAGCCCTATAGAATAAGTAAATATATAGAGGGCTGTGATCTCTGAAAGCTTCGCAAAACCAACCCCCGCAACGAAGCAAATTCAAACAGATTATTGTATAATATGATACTTTTATAGGAAAGACTTTCGATTATTACAGAAATTGTTTATTTTATGTAGAAGAGAGGCAATTCTCAAGTTATAAAATTTGACCAAAATATGATTCGGTAAAGCAGTAGGCTACTTCAAACTGGTAAAGTAGGCCTAGTAAAGAATAAAGTAGGTATAGTTTTAATTGTGACAGGTCTTTGAACTATAATAATTATATAGTAAGTCTTTTTCGTTGTTTGTGTTTCCTACTACCTAACCTAGAAAAAACTGTTGGTTGTAAACTATAATCACCTAAATCTAAATTTTCCAATTTGGTTGGATTGGTGATACACATAAATGCTTTCAAGACATTTAAGAAACGTGTGTTAGTTATGTATAGGACTAACCTAAAATTGTGTTAAGCTTATGATGAAAATCAGCTGCTTTATTTTCGGTTTGGATCAACAGATGTTTGAATTATAATAAACTAGGGGAAACCCCTGCGTGCTCCGCACGCCAACCCCGTTGGAACCTTCTACACGCATAATCGTGTTATGTTTTATTTATAATAAAGGTGTAGGATTAATAATAACCCCACAGCTAAGACGGTAAATAATGTTAAATGTTCAAATCAAATTATTTCGTATATTTTAATAACAGGAGTTATAATAAAGGTTAAAAGAACCAGCAAGGCTCAGGTCTTCACTTTACTAAAAACCTAACCTAAAAGTTAGAAATACAAATAATTGCTTCAAAGTTTGAAATCAGCTGTCAATGGAAATATTAGAGCAAACAGCTGTTTTATCTGTTATTTTATTCGATTGGTTGATGTGGTAATGAATGTAAATGCATTCAAGAAATATGATTTGGTTCGTCTGTCTAGGCCTAAGCTAAGAATTTTTCCGACTAAATTTACAATTATTGAAATAAAACATGTTTTTGTCAGAATGAATTATAGACTTTGTTACTCAAGGATAGTGTAGCTTTTTATTAGAAAACAATTTTTCAATCGGTTTGGTAGTGTCTGAGATTAAACGCTACATACAAACAAACAAATTTTACCTCTTTGTAGTAGGCCTACTGTATTAGTATAGATTAAGTCTTTTTAATATTATAGCCTTTGTCGCATTGTTTTAAAATATTCATTCTGCCCTCCATTGTGTCATATGAGTGCCCGTTATCTAGAATATGCGTCGCGAAATTTGATGTATATTATGTCCAATTTGGTACAAATTTCGTACACGTTGCCACGCGCAAACCTCCCTACCCTCTTAATTTATTCAATAAACACAACCTTTTGATGTTAACTTTAACACTTTCCCTCATCAAATAACACCCAAGTGTTTTCAGGCCTTATTTGACGTTGTTCTGTTGTACTACCCCGTTAGAACAATTTGAGAGGTTTGGCGAGGGCAAGAAAAGGAAAACTTTTTGTTTCCTATTCTTAAGTTTTAAATTTTAAATTAATTAGACCTGTTTTGTCTTTTGTGTAGTACACTAGCTCAATTCTAGACTCTTTTTCGGGATCGTTCCCTTTGGAGTTAAATTTGTAGTGATCCGTGAATAACTCACCTGCTGACTTAATTACACTAGAGCACTGAATGGTTTTAGGTTTAATTTGATTGGATTTGTAAATTATATATTCAAAATTTTTCTATTGAAAACACAAAAACGATTTATTAATTAACATAAATCCATTAACTTTGAAACAACAAATTATTATTTTCAAAAACACAATGAAATTTATTAATCTTTAACTTATAATTACATATATTGAAAAGTAGCAAAGTGATTAATTAATTTATTAATTAAAATTTGTATATTAATGATTATATTATTTACATACGACGATTTGCCATTGTGAGTAATGAAATTTACTAAACGAGTTTACTTTATTCACTTTCCCCAGAATCTACTTGAATTTATTTATTTAGTTTATTTTAATTTATTTATTATTTTGTAAAAAAGGGATTTATTTAAAATTATAAGTAACAATGATCGTTTGCCACTTACAGAACACAAGAAGTTCGACGCGTAATTCCTTCTGTTGATTTCCAGCGATTTAAAGTTGTTCTCCTTGGTCCCCAAAATGGTTTCTTCGGCTTACAGTTGTCTTCTCCTAGACTTAAAGTTGTCCTCTCCCAGTTGATTGTAGTATCTTTTGGCAAGATAGGCCGTTTATATGGATATTCTTCGCCCGAAATTATCACGACCCGACTTAGCTTTAGGCCGGAGCTAGAAACGTAACGCACACCGAACTGATCGCCCTTTGACTTTCTCTAAGTACCCTCGGAGCTTGGTCAGATGTCTACTCGTTGGCGTTCCGTGCTAAACTGATGTCAAAGGGGATGCAGGCTTCTATCCTCGACTTTTAACTTGTCAAACCAACATCTTCCTCTATGTAACAAGAAATCCTGATTTCTTGCTTTAGAAATATAGTTTTTGGTCTTAATATATTTCCTGATTTATTTGATGAATTTTAGTGCCTTTATTTCCCATCGATTAGGCCTAATTTAATTATTATCTTCATTTATTGAATTACAATGTGCGGTCCGTTTTGTTTTGCGTAGTAGATCCGATGACGTCACTTCCCCCTCGGAGCTTGGGCCTTGCGTGCCTGTATGAGCTTGTCGATTGACAATTTTGGCATTGATTTCACCCAAACTCTATAACTTCTTTTTGCGTGGTCGGATTTTGGTTTTATTGACTTCTATGGATTGGTTGACGTTTTCTGGTTTCTCTGGAATTCGAATGGCGTTTCTACTCCTCTTCATTCTTGAGTTATAGACTTCGTTAGTTTTGCTTAATTTTTTTAATTTATTTCCTGTAAATTTGAAATTTTCCATTTTTTCTTGCTTGTATCTTCTTCGGTTGGTCTTGAAACGCGCTAATCTGGTGTTGGATTTTTGATAGCTTGTTTGGTTGTCTAGTTATTCAGCTTGATGTTACTCTAATTGCCTTCGTTTGGTTTTCGGCGTTTCATTCCCCCCCTTTAAAGCTCTTTTCATATCTCACATGGCATTACAATTTATTACACATACATATACCCTATTTTATCAATATTTCCTTTTTATTAATCTCCCTTGTATTTATTATGAATTAATAAAATTTTTTATTAATTAATTTTATTTTTACAAAACTATTTATTTATTTATATTGAACTTCGGCTTGATTATGCCCTATTATTTACTCTATTAAATGCTATTTTTTATGATTTAATTACATTTGAACTTTATGAGTTATTAGCCTTTTTATGCCCAAGAATGACTTTACACTTTATTTTTTAGCTATTAAATTTTATAACTTTATATTTTTTATTACTTTATTTTCTTAACCCTTTTTAACTCTACAAATGACTCTACTTTGTTTTTGGATTTTATTTAAATTCTGCAAAATCGATTTGTTTACGCTTACATTTTTGTCTATAACTTTTTAACAAATTATCATAACAAAATTATTTGTATTACTCCTTGCTTATTTAACTCTCCTTTCAACATAAATCTAATAATAACAACTTTTTTTTATAAAATTACAAACCCCTATCTTTCAATGTTAATTCATTTCTACCAAATTTAGACAAGACTGGACAAGTCAATTCCTGTCAGATCCTGCAAGGTTTTTGTTCGACTTTGTCGCTAAAGCCTACGTCATAGTCTGCACGTATTTAACTAACACAATTTTAGTTAATTCTTCAAAATTATTACTAAATACTATTTTTACATTGGAAACTACTTTTTTATCTTAATTTTGGGCTTTTCTGACACCCTTTGGCTTTAATCCTTTGTTATATTGACTTTGAATTTATTTTAATTAATGTAATTAATTAACCCCAATTGAATCGGTCAATTGGCCGTTTCAACGTGTTGGTTGTCTACGTCGTTCGGACGAGTTCGTCAGCAAAAAAAAATCCAACAATAGGAAGCATGTTTTTTGACCGGAAGTAATATTTTTTGAGATTTTTCCTACGAGAATTAATTTGTTTTTGAGTTTTATCTACAACTATAAATGTAGCATGTTATTCTGCACATTTTGTTTTTCTACACGACATTATAGCTCACTTGGTTCCCCCAAAATCAATCAAACCGTGAAATACCATAAAAGTACCCGGTTCAAAGCCATGTGGTGGATTTTACCGTGGGGTTGGCGTGCGAAGCACGCAACGCTTTGTTGGTTGAAGATTCTCCCAACACGGGGGTTGGCGTGCGAAGCACGCAATGCATTGTGTATTGGAGATACTCCCAATATGTGGAATGGCGTGCGAACCATTTTGCAGTTATTCAGCACCGTCGTGAATAGACCTATTTCCCAAATTGTTGTTTTAAAAACTAAAACATAGGCCTATAAACTTAATTTTTGAAATTTGCTCAACTCACGTCAGCGGTTCAGCTTGCGTGGTCGAATTATTACTTATTTAGTTCGTGTGTTTATACATGCAAGTTTGTACATTACCGTCTCTACTTTGTATTGAAGTTGCTGGTTAGAGAAACTTCCAACTTTACGAGCTCACTTCAGTCACAAACTTAGTACTTTAGCAGACTCCACCTGTTAAGAAAGACGGCAATCAATTAAAGCTTTCAAATTAATTAATCATCCGACCCGCAGACATTTAATTAAACGCATAGACATTCAGTGTTCCAAACCCATTAAATTTGTTTAAACAAAATGAATACAAACTATGAGAGTACTACTTTTAGGAGCTGTCAAGAATAAACCCCACTCCAGACAAGTAACAGCTGATTTCGCTCATCTATATATATACATATATATATATATATAAGCGAAATACCACTCACTCACTCACTGACTCACTCATCACGATTTCTCAAAAACTACCGAACGGATTGAAATGAAATTTGGTATGTAGCTTCCTCTAGGGCCATAGGCGCTCGCTAAGAAAGGGTTTCAAAAAATGTGAAGTTTTAGGAGGGGTTTGGGGGATCAAAGTTACTAAAATCATAATTTTAGATCTTTTATTATTATGACAATAGTGCTTTTATTATTTCAGATCTATATATATATAAACCAAATACCACTCACTGACTGAACACTTAAAAAGAATACAATTACGTTAAAAATACTGAAAATACCAACCACCACGGGCAACGGCGTACGGGTCAGCGCTAGTATATATATATGTAATATATATAATAAAAATACCACTCACTGACTCACTCATCACGAAATCTCAAAAACAACCAAACGGATTGGAATGAAATTCGGTATGTAGCTTCCTCTAGGGCCCTAGGTGCTCGCTAAGAAAGGTTTTCAAAAAATTCAAAATTGTACGGGGGGTTTGGGGGTCAAAGTTACTAAAAACAACCAGCGAACGGATTGGAATGAAATTTGGTATGTAGCTTCCTCTAGGGCCCTAGGTACTCGCTAAGAGAGGTTTTTTAAAAAATTCGAAATTTTAAGGGGGTTTGGGGGGGGGTCAAAGTTTCTAAAAAAACACCTAATTGATTGGAAGAAATTTGGTATGTAGCCTCTCTAGGTGCTCGCTAAGAAAGGTTTTCAAAAAATTCGGAATTTTAGGTGGGTTTGGGGTGTCAAGTTACTAAAAAAAACCACCGAACGGATTGGAATGAAATTTGGTATGTAGCTTCCTCTAGGGCCATAGGTGCTCACTAAGAAAGGGTATGAAAAATTTCGAAATTTTAGGAGGGGTTTGGGTGGATCAAAGTTACTAAAATCATAATTTCAGATTTTTTATTATTATGACAATAGTGCTTTTATTATTTAAGATCTATATATATAAAAGCCAAATACCACTCACTGACTGAACACTTAAAAAGAATACAATTACGTTAAAAAGATTGAAAATACCAACCACCACGGGCAAAGCCGTACAGGTCAGCTAGTATTCATATCTCTTATATAAAATGCAATGTCCTGACTGATGATCAACGCCGAGCCGATTCTATTAAAGCTAGAGACTTGAAATTTGGAAGGTACATCCGTCCAATAATGTAGAGGCGTACTAAGAAAGGATTTTGCAAAATTTTTAATTTAAAGGGTAGAAAATGCGAAAATTCATCCCTCCCATAAGCAGCCATATAACAGATGAAACAGCTGATTCGTATTTATTAATGTGTTATTCTGGTTACTATGGTGATAATTCCAAACTCTTTCAAATAAAGTGTGTTGATTTTATAATAATAGGCCTAACCTAAAATTGTGTTAAACCTTTGGTCCAAATAAGCTGTTTTATTTATAATGTGTAACAATAATATAATGTTAAATTGTAATATTAGATGTTTGAATTATTATATTTAATAGGTTTTAAAGGCCTAACCTAAAATTGTATTAAACTTTTGATTCAAATCAGTTGTTTTACTAATTATGTGTAACAATCATTAGGCCTATGTTGAATTACACGGGATACGAATTACAGGATGTTGAATTACACGGGATATGAATTACAGGCTTTCAAAGTTTCAAATTAAGCAATAGCGAAGCATTGCCGGGTCCACTAGTATATAATAAAAATACCACTCACTGACTCACTCATCACGAAATCTCAAAAACAACCAAACGGATTGGAATGAAATTCGGTATGTAGTATCCTCTAGGGCCCTAGGTGATCGCTAAGAAAGGTTTTCAAAAAATTTTAAATTTTAGGGATGTTTGGAGGTCAAACTTACTAAAAACAACCACCAAACGGATTGGAATGAAATTTGGTATGTAGCTTCCTCTAAGACATTGGGTACTCGCTAAAAGAGGTTTTAAAAAAATTCTAAATTTTAAGGGGGTTTTGGGAGGGGTCAAAGTTACTAAAAAAAACCACCGAACAGATTGGAATGAAATTTGGTATGTAGCTTCCTCTAGGGCCCTAAGTGCTCGCTAAGAGAGGTTTTAAAAAGAAATTTAATTTTAAGGGGGTTTAGGGGGGATCAAAGTTACTAAAAAAAACACCGAACGGATTGGAATGAAATTTGGAATGTAGCTTCCTCTAGAGCCCTAGGTTTGATTTGTCTCTCCGGGCAAAGCCGGATCGGACCAGCTAGTCATCTATATAACAAAAACGTGAATGTTCGTTTGTTCAAAATCTGAAATCTCCGAAAGTTATTCACTGATTACGTTCAAATTTTAACACATTACATTCAAATGCAAGCATGTTTGTGTATACACTTTTTGAAAAACAGCAGCATCTATTGAACTTAAAAACAACAAAAAATATACCAGATATTTAGGGCAATGGGAGCGCCATACTAAATAATTATGTTTGTTTTTGATACAGTAATCAGCTATTTTCTGTAATATTTTCATTAAAACAACTGATTTCAAACTTTGAAGCAATTATTTGTATTTCTAACTTTTAGGTTAGTTTTTCGTTAAAGTGTAGACTGAGCCTTGCTGGTTCTTTTAAGGGTCTGCTCCAGTAAAAGAGAAAGCAACCGGCGACTCCATCGCTTCACCCTATAGCCGTATATGTATATATATATGATATTTAATGACACCCCCAAACGTGTTCTGGGGACCATGATCGATGCTCATTTGCTACACCCGACCTTGGGTCTGATCATAAGGGCCACTGCAATGGAAATTCGCTGATAAACTGAATCAATTTCGTTTGTGTGTTCAATTTTCCACTTAATTTTAATTAAATAAATGAAAGGAAGGGAAGGGAGGATCGGTATTGATTCTAAAAGCGTCAGCTGGAAGTAAAAATATTTCAATCTTTTCCGCTTGAATTTATAATTCCATTTTGTTACAGATTTTACTTGAGGGATGTATTAAGATTTGTATTCTAATAAAATTAACTTCGCATTCTCAACTTACAAGTTTTTACAAGTATAAAAATGTGTGAATACTTAATAACATCGCAATTATATCGTGTTTGGACTTAATGTTCTTGTTATTTGATGCAGATCACGAAAATGGCGTTATTTTTACACTTTATGGCGAAATGCAAAAAAAATTTCCCCACTGTGCCTTGAGCCCAGTAGGTGACTCATGACCAAAACCCTGAGCGGCCGAGCGAGGGCTAATTAGGGGTAGGGACACCTCCCCGACCGTCCTAAGCTCTCAGCCGCCACGAATCTTTGCGCGAGGTATAGGTTGCCATCAACAATTTCAGTTCAAGTTTACTCTTCTGGCGAGTGGCGAATAGTGTTACTTATTTTATTTCTATTATGGAAGGTTCTGAGTTTAGAAGAATTACTGTGTTAATGGTGAGAGGTCATTGGGACCGTAAGAGATCACACAGTACCTTCAATTGATGAAGAGATATCATTAGATGTTATGCAGTCCTTTGTTGAAAATCCCCACTTATCTACGAGAAGAGCTGTTTTGGAGCACGACATCAGCCAATGGTGAAGTTTTTTAATAACTTTGGAAAGTACTTCGCCCGTATTTTGGAATGGCTGTAGGTTTTGATGGGGACAACACAGAGACCTCTAGTTTAATTTCTTATTTTATGCCCTTTAAAATGAGGGGTCACATGATGGGGGTTTGCATTTGAAAATTTTAAGTTGCCCCCTTTACTCCCCTTTAGAACAGGAGGGCGAATTGTTTAACTACCTACCTAAAAAAGTAAAAGAAATGTTATAATAGGACCATGTAAAGTTCTCACATTGATATCTCAGGCCGTTTAAATTATAACCAGGTGTGCCTGGACATAAAACTCACCCTTTATACAAGAAAGCGAGAAACATGTTTTGAAGCCTAAATAATAATCTAGGTTCTAGCTACATAAACCATACTAGGTATCTAAAAATTCAATATTGAGGTAAATCCTGTGGCTTCAGCCGGCAAAGCCTTCTTGTACACAGCTCCGTGTCCAGTAGCTGTTAACATGATTAAGGAGTCTCTTCTCATGTCTATTTGCATAATCCGTTATAACGTCTTCCACTGATTTCAGATTTAAGTCCGAATGTAGGTCTTCATACGCTGATACCATCTTGCATTGGTCATTGCACGAAGTATACTATTTTGGCTTCTTTTTACCAACAGTAGATTAGATTTGTTTGTACATCCCCAAAGTTCTACTCCATATGTCCAAGTTGGTCTGATTATTGTTAAATGAAGTAGTCGCTTATTATAAAGGTCCAATTGCGATTTTCTGCCAATTTACCCAGTACATTTGACGTACTTTAAGGCGAAACCTTTCTACTATTTTAATAATTTAAATGTATTCCTACATCACCGTAAAACCTCTACCGTAAAATTGTTACAATATTTTTTCTTGTGTTTAACTTGGTTAAAAAAATGTTGGCCCTTTCTTGGAAGGGGTAAGGAAGCAACTTTAAATGTTTAAATGGTAACCAGTATCTTAAAACCATGAATTTCTGTGGTAAGACAATAAAAATTAGCTGACGCATTAACTATGTTGAACACGTGTTCTGGTTCATCAATTCAAATTAAGAGGTGATCGGTTACGTCCGACGTAGTTCAGCTATTATCGTCAAGCACTGAAATACATTCAATAGTCATAAATTGTTGGTTAATCAGTCTGGCCACATACAAACTGCCCAATTTTTGTTGGGTCATTTTTAATATACAAACTGACCAACAAGGTGCAGGTATAAAAATAAGGGACAGGCCGGGGTGTCGGCGACATACAAACTCACCAACATTTCTACCTGACACAGGTACGGGATATTTCCCTCCGAATTTCCTCATACCAATAAATAGTTTATATTAGATAATAACTAGTAGACCCATTTCGTTTGCATACATTGCTTAGGCATACAAAATAATACAGATAATTTATGAACCAAGTTGAAACATCCAGTATATTCGTGTATTTATTTATCTGTTATTCTAGTTAGTGCGCGTAAGCACGCAACGGTTCCTATTAGATAAGAATAACAGATAAATAAATACACGAATGTTTATCTGGCCGTTTCGTATGTTTAAACAATGTATGCAAACGAAGTGGGTCTTCTAGTTATTATCTAGTATAAACTATTTATTGGTATGAGGGAATTCGGAGGGAAATATCCCGTACCTGTATCAGGTAGAAAAATTGGTGAGTTTGTATGTCACCGACACCCCGCCTGTCCCTTGTTTTTATACCTGTACCTTGTTGGTCAGTTTGTATATTAGAAATTACCCAAAAATAGATGGGCAGTTTGTACGTAGCCATCAGTCTAGGCCTAACCTAAAATTATTGTGCGTATGTTTAATTTATTTCACCTGTCTTAACGGCAATATACATACAATCATTTTAAGTTAGGCCTAGAAAGTAATTTTAAGTCTAGGCCTAACCTAAAATTATTGTATGCATGTTGCCTAGACTAATAAACCAACATTTTATGTTTATTGAATGTTTCTACAATGGATTGACATTTAACTGTGTTTACCATCTTAGCTTTGATGTTATAATTAATGCTACACGATTATTATAATAACAGTAAACTTATGGAAACAGTAAATATTTATATTTATTGTATTTACCTTTTAGGTCTGTTTAAATAATCCTATTTGGATGTTATTAGCTACGGCCGTTTCATCTACACAGAGAAATCATCAGGCTTTGCTCTCGTCATGAATACTAACTTCACACATTAAAAACACAAACGCATAAGCACAATACACATTTAAAAAATACTAAAGTCACTGATTTTACTAAAAGAGTTATAATAAATGTAATTGTATGGTCCTCATGCATCCTACTAGTTTTTCTTTATTAGGTTGACTCTTTATTCAGTTTGTCTTTATAGTCAACTGAATAAAGACAAACTATAGTCTGTCCGCTCGGCCGTGATACCTGACTTCTCGAACTCAACGCCCCCTCCACTAGTTTGCCACCGGCAGGCCCGGCAAGCGGGTAGGGAGGGGGGTTGAGTTCCGAGAAGTCAGGTATCACGGCTGAGCGGACAGACTATAGTAGGATGCATACGGACTAATAAAATTATATCTATTGAAGTGTGTAACGATTTTCAAAAGATATATAGTAGAAAACGTTATTGTTCCATTGAAACGCGATAAATTATATTAAAGGAGGATTAACAATATCCCACATTCATACATTATTGACAACATTGCGTGTTAAAGTCACGAGACATTTTTAGGAAAACAACTAACTAGTCTGTTGCCATTTATGTATAATCTGTATTGCCGAAGGCTACTGAACAAAATTAATTTATAAAACAAATTGATTTTGTTTTGCATAGGCCTAGCGGTTCAAATAAATGATGTGACAATACATATGTTAATTTAATCATACGGTTAATAATGACATCTGATTTACATGAAAATAATGAAAGCAATCGGTATGCACATAACCTCAAAACATATACTGCAAAACTATTCAGTTGGAGTGGCAATCAGAGTAAATTTAAAACCTTTTGAACCATTTGAAATCAATAAAGGGTATTTTATTTGTTTATCGATGTCATTGCATAACTAAATATCGCAATAGCTAAAAGTAAATACTGAACTATGCATACATTAGGTTTGTACAAATTTCGTAATTGATGCAAGCCTTCGTCTAGTTGAGACCATTTTACTTTCTCCCCCCCTATAAGTAGTATATGGAGGAAGTATTGTTTTCGTCCAAATTTTCGAATTTGAATTTTTAGTGGAACTATCTGTTTTGGTGCTCCCTGAACCCCCAAAATTTTTTTACTGGAATTATCTTGTTGGTGCTCTGTGAACCCAAACATATTTTTAGTGGAATTATTTGTTTAGGTGCTCCCTGAACCCAAAAAAGTGGTGTTTTGGTTATGTCTGTCCGTGTGTCTGTGTGACTGTTACGTGTAGGCCTACAGAACTGGAGACCATACCAAAGGTCCGATTTTGATGAAATTTTGTACGTAGGTGTAGTTCTGGAATATCTCCAGGCAATTTTTTCATTTTTTCAAATTTTGTATTTTTAAAGGGTTTTACAACCCAAAAATGTTCAAAAAACGAGAAAAATCAAAATTTCTCAAAAACGGCTATAACGATTTTGATAAAATCTGGCTTATTTGTAGCCCTTAACATATGCAAAAACCGCATCTTTCTACAAATTCTCGTTTAGGTAATAATAATAACTGATTTTTGGGGGTTTTCGGCCAAAAAGGGGGTTGTTTTTTAAAATGTTTCAAAACCTTACAGTGAGGTTTCTTTGTAGACAGATAATTTGAAATACATTTTAGTATTATTATACATATTACTTGATAGGTTGATTTAAATTTCAATACACAGTTATTTAAATGCGACATTTTGCTCACTGATGTTTAATATTTTGAATGAAACTAATATGAAACTTAACATGGATGTGTGTTACAAGCATCTAATATTTTTCATGGTATGTCCTACTTTTGCAATTCTAAATAACCCCCTCCTATGCTACTCTTGGGATGGTATAAAGTTTTAACTGGGCGGATCTTTGGACCGAGTACTAGTATACAATATTATAGTTATGTTGCAATAATACTGTATATATTGAAACAAATGCATGGACGCCCATATCTATGGTCAGAGGGGGCCAAGGCCCCCTACCCCTAGCTTCCAGTACGGGTGTTTTCGTGCGAAGCTCGCAATGCATTGTGTATTGAAAATACTCCCAATAAGGGGGTTGGCGTGCGAAGAACGCAATGCACTGTGTATTGAAAATACTCCCAATAAGGGGGTTGGCGTGCGAAGAACGCAATGCACTGTGTATTGAAAATACTCCCAGCACGGAGGTTGGCGTGCGAAGCACGCAATGCTTTGTGTATTTAAAATACTCACAGTACGGAGGTTGGCGTGTGAAGCTCGCAATACATTGTGTATTGAAAATACTCCCAATACGGGGGTTGGCGTGCGAAGCACGCAATGCACCGTGTATTGAAAATACTCCCAGTACGGAGGTTGGCGTGCAATGCACTGTGCGTCGGCTGCTTCTCATATTGTTCAGTGTCAAGCTCATATGTGCGCCCTTAGCAGTGAACGTGTTAAGCGCCATACCCTAGTTCAGCCCCCCCCCCCTAGACAATATCATACGGACGCCCACGAACAAATGACACTTATAAAGTTTGGGTAGATTAAATTTACCTACCGACCATTTTTAGAACATGACATTATAAAAGGATTAATTAATAGATAGTAAATTTTGTCGATAACTTTGAACCTACTAAATAACGCTGTCAAGTGAACGAACTAATCTCCATGCACGCGACATCAACGGCACGTAAGGTCCAAGTTGACTTTAGTCCATTTTTTTAACAGAACCTTTAGTTTTAATTAACAATTCCCACACAATTTACATGGAACCTTCATTAAGATTTATGTTTCCAGAATATTTTTTGATAAAGTTGGAGCTAATATAGATGCTGTTTCTGGTTAAAAAAAGACAGGGGTTGAAGTCGTTGTGCAGCTACCCTGTTATTTACGAGCTCTGTGGAATTATCTGACACGAGAGGTCAGCCAGAAGGGTAACTATGTTTCACAAATTAACCCTTTTATAACTCTGCACACTACGACAGATAGCATTCCACCTATAAGCACGCAATGCTTTATGTTTTGAAAGTACTCCCGATACGGAGGTTGGCGTGCGAAGCACGCAATGCATTGTTTATTGAAAATACTCCCAATATTGGTGGTTGGCACGTGAAGCACGCAATGCATTGTGTATTGAAAATACTCCCAATACTGGGGTTGGCGTGCAATGCACTGTGCGTCGGCCGCTTCTCATAGTGTTCAGTGTCAAGCTCACATGTGCGTCCTTAGCAGTGAACCTGTTAAAGCCCCATATCCCGGTCCAGCCTCCCCCCTTTAAAAAATACCATATGGGCGCCCATGTAAACTATTATTTCTAATTGTAAGTATAAATATATCAAAACTAAATTGTCACATTTATATTTTTGGTATTTTTGGTGGATTTAGTATACTTAAAACCTTTCGTCGGCCCAAATTTAAAGTGTAAGTTTAGGGAATATTAAAATTTAAAGGTCGCATTAGCAGTTAACACAAAGCAATTGTTACTAATATAATGTTGTCTTAAGCCACGCCCCTTAGGGTTCTGTATAAATACGGGACATGAAACACTGTTAGTTATAGTTTGACTATTGTAGCTCGTGAATCACTGAATATGACGACTGTGTCGTTGAAACACGTTTAATCGTATTAGTTGTGCGATTTTGTGTTCAAAGTTGATTCTATTAAGTAGCAGTTACGTAACATCAACTTATTAGCGAATGTATAGGAAAGATGAACTATTGCAGTGACCCTTATGTAAAGTAGTAAATGAGCACTGATCACAATCCCCCGAACACGTTTTGGTGTTTCTTTCAAAATTGTATATATAAGCTCACTTTGTAACCCCGAAATCGATAAAAACGTAAAATACCATAAATAGTTGTCGGTTCAAATCCACATGGGGGGGGGGGTATATTCCGATCCGAGACCGTCGGCCGAGTTTGTACGCTGCGAGCGAAGCGACAGAGTTGAGGGGCTAAATCGCAAAACGAAGCAGTGTGTGAGTCGAAGTTGGAGGTTATTCTCCGCCTTCGTGTGTAGACCAATTTCCCAAATTGTTGGTTCAACTTCTATAAAAGCGAGTGTACATCCGTACGTACGTACGTGAGTGACATAAAATATAACAGCCGATTTCACCCATCATCTGCAATACAAACCCAGTGTTATTCTTTGTGGTTATGTTTACAACTTCAATCGTTATAATTTCTTGTGAAGATGATTTTTGTAAATATGAGTTGTAGAACTAATTTATGCTATAATAAAATTTGCTTTGAGGTTATAAACTGTATATAAATACAACCTTTTATCATCAATATATTCGTTTATACAAATGTAAAGAAGAAATACCTATTCGTTTAACTTCAGAAACATTCGTATGACATATAAACATATTCGATTATTAGTTTCTTCACTATAATATTAATAACTTCTAAATCATTTGATTCATCAATATGAAATAAAAAGCAATTAAAAGTTAATATTTTTATCTTTCTCTATATATATAATCTATATGTATATATATATCTATATGTATAAAAGCCAAAACCCACTGACTCACTGACTCACTCATCACGATTTCTCAAAAACTACCGAACGGATTGGAATGAAATTTGGTATGTAGCTTCCTCTAGGGCCATAGGTGCTCACTACGAAAGGGTTTGAAAAAATTCGAAATTTTAGGGGGGGTTTGGGGGGATCAAAGTTATTAAAAAATTACTTCTTAAAAACTACCAAACGGATTGGAATGAAATTTGGTATGTAGCTTTCTCTAGGGCCATAGGTGCTCACTAAGAAAGGGTTCGAAAAAATTCGAAATTTTAGGGGGGTTTTGGGGGTTATCAAAGTTATTAAAAAATTACTTCTTCAAAACTACCGAACGGATTTGAATGAAATTTGGTATGTAGCTTCCTCTAGGGCCATAGGTGCTCACTAAGAAAGGGTAAGAAAATTTTGAAATTTTAGGAGGGGTTTGGGGGGATCAAAGTTACTAAAATCATAATTTCAGATCTTTTATTATTATGACAATGTGCTTTTATTATTTAAGATCTATATATATAAAAGCCAAATACCACTCACTGACTGAACTCTTAAAAAGAATACAATTACGTTAAAAAGACTGAAAATACCAACCACCACGGGCAACGCCGTACGGGTCAGCTAGTATTTATATATAAGCGAAATACCACTCACTCACTCACTGACTCACTCATCACGATTTCTCAAAAACTACCAAACGGATTGAAATTAAATTTGGTATGTAGCTTCATCTAGGGCCATAGGTGCTCACTAAGAAAATGTTTGAAAAAATTCGAAATTTTAGGGGGGGGGGTTTGGGGGATCAAAGTTATTAAAAAACGATTTCTTCAAAACTACAGAATGGATTGGAATTAAATTTGGTATGTAGCTTCCTCTAGGGCCATAAGTGTTCACTAAAAATGGTTTTAAAAAATTGGAAATTGTAGGGGGGTTTGGGGTGTAAAAATTACTAAATCATGATTTCTCCAAAATTACAGAACAGATTGGAATGAAATTTGGTATGTAGCTTCCTTTACGGCCATATTTGCTCACTAAGAAAGGGTTTCAAAAAATTCGAAATTTTAGGAGGGGTTTGGGGGGATCAAAGTTATTAAATCACGATTTCTTCAAAACTACCGAACGGATTGGAATGAAATTTGGTATGTAGCTTCCTCTAGGGCCATAAGTGATCACTAAGAAAGGGTATGAAAAATTTCTAAATTTATCTTTTATTATTATGACAATAGTGCTTTTATTATTTAAGATCTATGTATATAAAAGCCAAATACCACTCACTGACTGAACTCTTAAAGAGAATACAATTACGTTAAAAAGACTGAAAATACCAACCACCACGGGCAACGCCGTACGGGTCAGCTAGTCATTTATACAAATACAACAAACGGTACCAGGAACTGGCACATACTTTCTCACAAACATATTTAAATTATTAAACAGATTCACTGTGACTTCATAATTGTAGGTGGGGTAGGAGAGGTGATTTATTAAAGTAGGAGATTAACTAATAAATTTTGTTATTATTAGCTAGAGAGAAAACTATTCGATCGATTTCGAACAAATTTGCACCTAACACGTCAATTAGGCCTGTATAGATGCACGAAAAAATTTGTTTTTTGTATGATGTATTTCTGATGTGTATCTAATTAATCTGCCTGTGATTTTTCACGGGGGCTTACTAGTAAAACATATACATTTAATTTTGTTCGCTAAAATTACGTCTGCGTGATCGAATTATTTACTGTTGTACAAAGCTCGTAATAAAGTTGCCCGATTGCAAGGGCTCATTAAACTTTCAATTTCAACTCTTCAACAACTCTCAACTTTTTACTTCTCTCTAATTAAACCATTCATATTTTGTGCGCAGTGAATTCCAATCAAGCCTGAGTTAAACATTAGCGTTATTAAGTACTCACAAGTTGTGCGAATACTAATGATGAAGTCTAAGATGAGGGGTTAAAAGTTGTAAATATTAAAATTGCTGTAAAAGTCAAGTTTAGGACAGAAATTAAGAAGTTGTTAAAGTATGGTAGACCACTTCTAATATTGAAAACATTTTTTATTACCATAGGTCTTAAGGGGAGGATTCCCTGTCCGCCATATTGAATCTGAGGATGATTCGGAATAAGTCATTTTTCCCGTTAATCGGTGGAATAAATTTAAAAATTTAGTTTCATTTTGAAGTACTGTCGTATGCGGATGTTGATTGCCGAATACATTTTCAAAAACCGTTTTATTGTTATCATAAACGTATGATATAAGTAGTAAACTTTATTAATTTTTTACTCAGTTGCAAAAAGAGATATTGCACAAACCTTAGCAATCATCACCCACAATCTATTTTACTTTAACAAAAAAAGTAAATGTGGGCGGTTGTGGGACCCCTGACAGGAACGAAGTTCATCAGGCTCTTCTTCGATTCTTTTACCAGCCTTAACGGCAACATGCACACATAATTTTAATCTTTCAATTGCGTTTAATATTAGTTTGTTTTTTATACAATTACTAGCTGACCCGTACGGTGTTGCCCGTGGTGGTTGGTATTTTCAGTCTTTTTAACGTAATTGTATTATTTTTAAGTGTTCAGTCAGTGAGTGGTATTTGGCTTATATATAGATCTTAAATAATAAAATCACTATTGTTATAATAATAAAAGATCTGAAATTATGAATTTAGTAACTTTGATTTCCCCCAAACCCCTCCTAAAATTTCGACATTTTTCATACCCTTTCTTAGTGAGCACCTATGACCCAAGAGGAAGCTACATACCAAATTTCATTTCAATCTATTCGGTAATTTTGGAGAAATCGTGATTAAGTCATTTTTACCCCTCCAAATCCCTCTAAAATTTCCAATTGTTTAAAACCCTTTTTTATAGAACACTTATGCCCTAGAGGAAGCTACATACCAAATTTAATTCCAATCCGTTCGGAAGTTTTGAAGAAATCTTGATTTAATAACTTTGATCCCCCCCAAACCCCCCTAAATTTTCGAATTGTTTGAAACCCTTTCTTAGCGAGAGCCTATGGGCCTAGAGGAAGCTACATACCAAATTTCATTTCAATCTGTTCGGTAATTTTGGAGAAATCGTGATTAAGTAATTTTTACCCCCTAAACCCCCCTAAAATTTCCAATTTTTAAAACCCTTTTTTAGTGAACACTTACGGCCCTAGAGGAAGCTACATACCAAATTTCATTCCAATCCGTTAGGTAGTTTTGAAGAAATCGTTTTTAATAACTTTGATCCCCCAAAACCCCCTAAAATTTCGAATTTTTCAATCCTTTTCTTAGTGAGCACCTACGGCCCTAGAGGATGCTACATACCAAATTTCATTTCAATCCGTTCGGTAGTTTTTAAGAAATCGTGATGAGTGAGTCAGTGAGTGAGTGAGTGGTATTTCGCTTTTATACATATAGATTTACTGTTTCCATACGTTTAATCTAATCTTATCAAACGTGCAATTCTTGTATATAAATTTATTTCGGGGATCTCGCTAACGGCTCTAACGATTTGGATGAAAATTTGCATATGTTTTTTTTTTTTTGACGTCCGGAATCGAATGTGCTAGGTCTTATGTCTGCAAAAATGAGCCAAGTAGCTCTTTTCGCCCATGTAAACTCTGAACTTTTTTTATATACCACCTTTGAAATGACTAAGGAGGTGAATAGATACGTTATAGAAACAATCCAGATGTTTTACAAACAGATGTTAATCTGTTAATTTTAGCTCCAGATGTGTATACACTATTTAAGAAACATAAATCGTTAACAAGGAATCAGGTGGTATAATTTTCAACTTATTCTTTTTTATTGAAACACCAAACGTAACTAAAACATTATTTTTTTCTGTTTTTAACCGTTCTGAAACCTTTGCACCAGTTTCTGCAATCTTTGTATTTCTATAAAGTTAATCTAAATTATCTACTATTTGTTATTTCTAAAATACCTAAACAATATCAAATATGGCCTATTCATATTTATTCAGTTTGTGATTCCTATTTACATAAATTTCCTAAAAAAAACTAATTTACAAAAAAACAAAAATACTGAGCGATGCACGGTCGCCCAGGTACTGTTATTATAATGAAGGTGTACAATTAATTATAACATCAAAGCTAAGATGTTAAACACAGTTAAATGTCCATTCATTGTAAATACATTCAATAACATAAAATATTGGTTCATCAGTCTAGGCCTAACCTAAAATTATTGTTGTATGTTGCCGTTAAGGCAGGTAAAATAAATTAAATATACGCACAACATTTTCTAGACTGATGAACCAACATTTTATGTTTATGGAATGTATTTCAGCGCTTGACGATAATATGTGAACTTCACGCCGGACGGAATCGATCGTCTCTTAATTTAAATTGATGAATCGAAACACATGTTTCTTGAATATATTTACATTCATTGCCATAGCGAAAAATTTGATAACGTGTTTTCGTTACGCGTATTTTCTATTTGTAATTGCCATAGCAACCAATTAATAACATTTTTTTTCGTTGCGCATTACATTTTCTATTTGTTAACTCCTACAGCAACCCACGTTGGAACTTAGTTCCAAAGATACATTTTTCGTTTGTTGACGAAAATAACACCAAAAATATGATTAAAAGTTTAGGTATGGTTAGGTTATTTTAACGTTTAAATTGGTTGCCAACTTCGCCGTTTTGGATTTAGGGACCCGAGCCTTAAGAGCTAAAATAAATTTCGAAGTGAAACTTCTTGACGCGTGGTAGGGCAAGTTGGCCTGAATGAGACGAAAGTGAAACGCTTCCTTTTGTACGACTATAACAGGCAGTTGAAAGGAAATAGTAGGAGAATGGTTACTCTCTCTGTCAAATGCGTCATAGGCAGCCTGCGCAGAGTTTACACGTTGCATTCTCTCTAGCCACGGTAACAGATTTGGCGTGATCGAGACGAAAATGGAAACGTTCCCCCTACTCCGACTCCAACCGGCAGTTGAGAAGAGAGAGAGGTAGAATCGTTTCTTCTCTGTCCGTCACATATCACAGACAGTTAATACTTGAATTTTTGTTGGTGTATTAAAGATAAAAGCTGAAATCAGCTGTTATATCTTTGAATAGGTTTTTATTGTTATCGAATTTCCAATAGGATTTCCAAAGAAGCAGTGACTCTTATGGTGAGATCTAAGGTGGGAAGTAGTAAATGAACACAGATCATGGTCCCCAGAACACGTTTTGGTGTGTATAAAATGTCATATATATATATAAGGGAAAACCTCTGAGTGTTCAGGTCTAAACATTAATAAAAACATAACCTAAAGGTTAGAAATACAAATAATTGCTTCAGTTTGAAATCAGCTGTTAATGGGAATATAAAAGGAAACAGTATTTATTTTATTAAATTGGTTGCTATTGGTTAACTGATTTTAATTTAGTTATAATTTAGTCGTAGCTTATGTGTCACTGAAGATGACGACTTTGTCGTTGAAACGCGTTTGACCAATAAAAGTATTTTTGTGGGAATTGTGTTCTCTATTTTTATTTTTACTTTTAGAAAAAAAATTAACCTCTTGATAATATTAGTTTAGATGTGCGTGTGTGTAACGCCCGTTTTGTTTCAAATTTGGTAAACAGGTAGGTTTTCGGACGACTTCGTTAGCCAAAAACATCCAACCAGAAGCGCGTATTTTCACAGGAAGTTTTTTTGTCTTTTTTGGGTTTTAGCTAAATAAATAAATATGGTAGATTATTCTGCACTTTTTGTTTTTACAAGACCTTAAAGCCCCTCTGGTTCCCCCAAAAACGATCAAATACCATAAAGTAGTCTGTTCAAATTCACGAGGGGGATTTTGCCGCGGGAAAAACTTCTGGTCCGAAGCGAACTCTTGAAGCGTAGTCAATAATCCGAAGCCGCCAAAGGCGAGGTGCAAACTCTCAAAGCGGAATAAGCTGCGAGCGGAACAAAGCAGCGCGTGAGCCGGGACTGCAGGCTGAAGTGTCGACAAATTCTACTAATATATTTCGTCCAGCGCCTTCGTGAGTAGACCGATTTCCCAAATAGTTGGTTAAAATCCTAAAACAAATAAACCTAATTTTGGAAACTCGCGTCAGCTGTTAAGCTTTGTGATCGAATTATTATTTTCTATAGTTGAATTATTACTATAATAATGTACTTTGTATTGAAAAACATACATTTTGAAAACGTACACACCTATCGAACAGAAAATGTCAATAGCACATGTGTATACAGCAGAGGATATAGTTTACTTGGTAATACCTCTGAAATGGACATTGTGCTTCCACATTTCAAGTTATGTTAAAATAGCTTACTTGGTAATAACTCTGAAACGGACATTGTGCTTCCTCATTTTATAAATTGTGTTAAAACAGTTTCCTTAGTTAAACCACTGAAACGGACACTGTGCTTCCTCATTTTGTAAGTTGT
>JAGFPH010004831.1:51564-63189 GCA_018207615.1 Philaenus spumarius | reverse complement strand
AGTATTGCTTCCGTTCCCTTAATTATTCTTTTTGTAAGATTGGTACACAATTGGCATTCTTTAGAGTTAACATAATTGCAAAACGTACTTCAGAAACTCAATTTATATTTACATTGCATACATTGGCCTAGTCTGATGAACCAACATTATATGTTTATTGAACGTATTTCAGCGCTTGACGATAATATCCGAACTACGCCGGACGGAACCGATCGAATCTTAATTTTAATTGATGAACCAAAACACATGCTTCTTGAATGTAATTACATTCATTGCCATAGCAACCAATTTGACAACGCCTTATCGTTACTCGTATTTTATATTTGGCATTGCAATAGCACATATACTTCGTAGAAAATATCATAAGCATGTTAAAACAAACGGTACCAGAAACTGGCACATACTTTCTCACAAACATATTTAAATTATTAAACAGATTCACTGTGACTTCATAATTGTAACAAAGTAGGAGGGGGAGGGGAAACATTAAAGTAGGGAAACATTAAATAAATAACTAATAAATATTATTATTATCATTATTAAAACTATTCGATCAATTTCGAACAAATTTGCACCAAACATATCAATTAGACCTGTATAGATGCACGAAAAAAGGTTTTGAAACATTTTGAAAAACAACCCCCTTTTTGGCCAAAAAACCTCCAAAAATCAGTTATTATTATTATTACCGAAACGAGAATTTTCAGAAATGCGGTTTTTTGTATATGGTAGGGTACATTAAGGGCTACAAATAAGCCAAATTTTATCAAAATCGTTAAAGCCGTTTTTTAGAAATTTTGATTTTTCTCGTTTTTTGACATTTTTGGGGGTAAAACCCTTAAAAGTCAAAAATTTGAAATAATGAAAAAAATACCTAAAGATATTCTGAAACTACACCTACATATCAAATTTCATCAAAATCGGACCGTTGGTATGGTCTCCAGCTCTGTACACATCCTAACAGACACACGGACAGACTTCACCAAAAACACACTTTTTTGGGTTCAGGGAGCACCAAAACAGATAATTCCACTTAAAATTCAAATTCGAAAATGTTGACGAAAACAATACTTTCTCCATATACTACATACATGGGGGGGGGGGGAGAAAGTAAAAGAATAGTACATTTTTTCTAGAGTAAACCACATATTATGAAGTAAATGTTTTAATTTTACTCAAAATATTTTACTAATGTCGAAGCAAAGGTGCGATGGTATGACTAAAACGCAAAATAGAATAATTAAATGTGTGCGGTCGTGTGACCCCCTTCAGGAACGAAGTTCATCACGCCTTTTCTTCAATTCTTTTTGCTATAACGGCAACATACACACATAATTTTAATTTTTCAACTGTCGTTTATTATTAGCTTGTTTTTATACAAATATTCACTGTATCCATACGTTTAATGTTGTTATAATAAAGGTGTAGAATTAATTATAACATCAAAGATAAGATGGTAAACACAGTTGAAAGTCCATTCATTGTAAATACATTCAATAAACATAAAATGTTGCTTTTACCAGCCTTAACGGCAACATACATACAATAATTTTAGGTTAGAAGTAAAATTAAAATTACTTTCTAGGCCTAACCTAAAATTATTGTATAGACATTGCCGTTAAGGCAGGTAAACTAAATTAAATATACACACAATAATTTTACGTTAGGCCTAGACTGATGAACCAACGTTTTATGTTTGAACGTATTTCAGCGCTTGACGATAATATCCCAACTACGTCGGACGGAACCGATCGCATCTTAATTTTAATTGATGAACCAACACATGTTTCTTGAATGTAATTACATTCATTGAAATAGCAACCAATTTGATAACGCCGTATCGTTACTCGTATTTTATATTTGGCATTGTCATAGCAACCAATTAATAACACATTTTTTCGTCACGCATTACATTTTCTATTTGTTAACACCTACCGAAACCCGCCTTAAGGAACTTCGTTCCAACAAAAACCTAGAAACCCGAACAATAATTTAAGATTGTTTCCAACTTATTTCCAAGTGATTGCTAAACCCAACATTCACTCCATCCTTGACAATAGATGTTCGTTGTCTATTGTTTTCTTCCCTTGAGAGTTTAGATCGCTTTGTTACCCGAGACATGTACGATTGTTTAGTCGGTTTGTTCGTTTGAAATCATACAATAGCTTTACGTGTTGAAGGAGGCTTACGTTGTCAGTTTCGCAGTACTTAAGCTGTGCAATACTGGGCAAGGCCGTAGACAGGAAAACTTTTCGGGGGGTCAGATCAGGTCCGGAGATTTGAATTTTAATCCTTTTAACACATGTGAGCTTGACACTGACCACTATGAGAAGCGGCCGAAGCACAGTGCATTGCACGCCAACCCCCGTATTGAGAGTATTTTCAATACACAGAGCATTGCAGCTTCGCACGCCAAAACCCGTATTGGGAGTATTTTTATTACGAAATGCATTGCGTGCTTCGCACGCCAACCCCCGTATTGAGAGTATTTTCAATACGAAATGCATTGCGTGCTTCGCACCCCAACCCCCGTATTGGGAGTATTTTCATACACAGAGCATTGCATGCTTCGCACGCCTTCCCCCATATTGGGAGTATTTTCAATGCGGAATACATTGCGTGATTTGCACGCCAACCCCCGTATTGGGAGTATTTTCAATACACAATTCATTGCGTGATTTGTACGCCAACCCCCGTATTGAGAGGGTTTTCAATACACAATGCATTGCGTGCTTCGCACGCCAATCCCCCGTATTGAGAGTATTTTCAATACACAGAGCATTGCGTGCTCTACACGCCAACCCCCTTATTGGAAGAACTTTCAATACACAGAGCATTGCGTGCTTCGCACGCCAACCCCCCGTATTAAGAGTATTTTCAATACACAGAACATTGCGTCCTTTGCACGCCAACCCCCGTATTGAGAATATTTTCAATACACAGAGCATTGCGTGCTTTACACGCCAACCCCCATATTGGAAGGAGTTTCAATACACAGAGCATTGCGTGCTTGGCACGCCAACCCCCCGTATTGAGAGTATTTTCAATATACAGAGCATTGCGTGCTTTACACGATAACCCCCATATTGGGAGTATTTTCAGTACGAAATGCATTGCATGCTTCACACGCCAACCAGCATATTGGGAGTATATTCAATACGCAATGCATTTCGTGATTCGTACCTCAACCCCCGTATTAGGAGTATTTTCAACAAAGAGCATTGCATGCTTTGCACGCCAATCCCCCGTATTGGAAGTATTTTCAATACACAATTCATTGCGTGCTTTGTACCCCAACCCCCGTATTGGGAGGGTTTTCAATACACAATGCATTGCGTGCTTCGCACGCCAATCCCCGTATTGAGACTATTTTCAATACCCAGAGCATTGCGTGCTTTACACGCCAACCCCCGTATTGGAAGAACTTTCAATACACATAGCATTGCGTGCTTCGCACGCCAACCCCCCGTTTTGAGAGTATTTTCAATACATAGAACATTGCGTGCTTTACACGCCAACCCCCGTATTGGAAGAACTTTCAATACACAGAGCATTGCGTGCTTCGCACGCCAACCCCCCGTATTGAGAGTATTTTCAATCCGTAGAGCATTACGTGCTTTACACGCCAACCCCCGTATTGGAAGAGCTTTCAATACACAGAACATTGCGTGCTTTGCACGCCAACCCTCGTATTGAGAGTATTTTCAATACACAGAGCATTGCGTACTTTACACGCCAACCCCCCGTATTGGAAGAATTTGCAATACACAGAGTATTACGTGTTTTGTTAGAGTAAAGTATTTTTGTTGAACCTTCATAGTTTTCTTAGATCAGATCAAGCTCACAAGAAAGTAAGGCTGTGACCTACTGAATCCATGTGTATTGTACGTTGTAGTTTAATCAAGTAAATCTAAATATCAGTATGCATGCAATGCACAATGATGTAAAATACGTTGCTGGATCCTCTGTTGTGTTGTTTGGTGGGGGTTTTGACCCCCCCCCCCCCCCCCCCGGCTACGGCCTTGATACCAGGACAAAACAGTCCCGTAACTTATCTTTCGTCTATTTTTGAAGGCCATCTTTTGTTATTTGCAGAAAACCATTGTAAACATCTATATACAGCAAAATGGGGCAAAATTGGAAAACTCGATTTCGTTGTTTTTTGACCGCCATTTAAATCGGTTAAAGATATGGATGTGCAAATTTCACCGTTGGTTTTCTCTTGCAGTTCTTCATCGAAATGATGTATCACATGACCAACTTCCCATTAAAAAAAACAAAGTTACATTTAAGATGGCGGATCTAAGATGGTGGATAACTTTTGAAATCTTAATAAAATAGTGTTTTTACATAGAGTGGGTTCAATCACATTTACTTTTACCTTCAAATTTTCGATATATACGAAATATTAACCCGTGTCCAGACTTTCCAGACCCCCGTATATAGTAAATTTAGTAATTTATAGTGTATTTCTTTAACTCTTAGACGAATCAGGCCATGAATAATTGTTTTAATGCATTTTATAATGAAGAATTGTAACATTTTTTCTCATTGTTTTAGTAAATAAAAACCTAACTAACTATATACAATTTTCAATTACACAACAAAATGTGTTCTGTGTGTCATGAACGGTGCTAATTGACCATCTTCGGTCTTACCATAAGAGTCACTCCAATACTTCATATTTCCTATAAGAATTCGTCAATAATATTATATCAACTCCTATAAAAGCGAACGTACGTACGTGAGTAACATATATTATATCAGCTTATTTTACCCTTCATCTGTAATACTTAAACAAACCCCAGCCTAGATTATACTTTGGGGTTACGTTTACAACTTCAATCATTATAATTTCTTGTGAAGTTTATTTGTTTAAATATGAGTTATATAACTAATGTATGCTATAATACGTTATAATATTTGTTTTGAGGTTATAAACTGATTAGAAACACGACCTTTTATCATCAATATATTCGTTAATACCACAGAACATGTAATATAGTAGAACTGGGACCAATGGCCGGGCGAGGTGGAGTGATGTGAGTAGTCACTCAGAAATCGGCCGGTATACAACGTGTTCTGCTACGTAACTAAATTTAAAATACTGTATTATTTAACCGTGATATTCGTGTATTTGTACAAACATGTTTGTGTAATCGTTGTGTTTGTAACGTGTAATTTGTCATTATTATTGGTTTTCGCCATTCCGAATATTGTTAATTGATAAAATCAAATGTTAGACTTACCGTCTTCAATATTCCATTTGTTCGTCGTTTAGAACGACGGCCGTTTCGGTTATTCAACCATTTTCAAGTCCATTCGGTTTCCCTTCGTCAATTTTGAACACTTAAATAAATAAAAATAAAAACACTTAACACAAAACATTTACAAGCACACACGAGTTAAAATTGTTCCTGAACTACATCATCAACAGTACCGCGCGGTGTCTTAAACATTATTGCAGCAATTATTTGGTTAGAGGGGTTGTGTGTTATCTCTTAGTGATAACACGGTGTCGTATAGTGCATTGGAACTGAAGTTTAGTTTTTCGTTTAGTAACGAACTACTGTCAGTTTTGAAATTCTTGTATATTTCATACTGTTCCAATGCGTTCATAAAGTTTCCTTTCTTACACCGATGTAATATTTTCATGGTGTCCTCTATACATGAGTAATTATGATCCTGCTCGATGATGTGATCAGTAAATTTAGACACAGTCGTTGTTTGGTCCATATATTGTTTGGTGGAAGGAATATGTTCTTTAAATCTTTCGTAGAATGCTCTTCCTGTTTGTCCTATATATATGTCTTTGGGCAGTCTTTACAGAATAACTGATATACTCCTGTGCCATCATATTTATTCTTCGGATTGTGTCTTTTTCTTATATGATTTTGTATATTATTTGTTGTCCTATAAGCTACCTTGTAGCCTTGTTTGTGGAGCACATTCCCGAGTATATGTTCAATACTTTTGTGATAGTTAAAAACTAAATATTTTTCATCTTTTTTTGGTTGTTGTGTAACCTGCTTGGTTCTACATTTCCTGATCTGCTTATTTAACAATTTCTTTATAATTGAAGCATCAAAACCATTTTGGACGCAATGTATTCTATTGTTCTTAGTTCCTCATGGAAATCTGTGTCTGGCATGGGTACATTTCTTAATCTATATAACAAACTATTGTAGGCTGCCATTTTGTGTTGAACTGGATGGTTGGATGAGGCATGTATTGTATGATCGGTTTGGGTTGGTTTCCTATATATTTTAAAACTGTGTTTCTTATCGCTTCTGGTTATAGTGAGATCTAAATAGTTGATACTGTTATTATTTTCAATTTCAGATGTAAATTTCAATGACGGATGTATGTTGTTAAGATAATTAGAAAAATTCATAATTTCTCGTTTTGTGCCTTGGAATAAGACGATAATATCATCAACATACCTGTGATAGTATATGATGTTTTTAAAGTGTTTATTTTTTGATGACATTATGTGATGGTTCTTAATATGGTTCAAAAATATTTCTGCCATTATGCTCGATAATGGACAACCCATGACTAATCCGTCGTTCTGGCTATAATATTGGCCATTGAAATTAAAATAATTTTGGGACAAGCAAACGTTCAATAAGTTCGATAATTCAGCTATTTTTTCACAGGACATGTTCTTATTTTCCTGTAAGTTATTTATTAATATAGTGATTGTTTCCTTAATAGGTACATTAGTATACAAATTAGTAATATAATTAGTGTAATTTGTGATAAATGTACTAATGTATTTTGTGAACGTTAAATGCCAGTGATGACAACGCCTCAGAACGGCGGAAATAAAACTAAATTTTTTAACATGATGGACAAGGATCCGATGATGACGGTTTAACCGTCGAAACTAGTCATCCTAAGCATTAAGAAAAAACATTGGATTGTCAGACGGAAATACAAGGTAATTAACCTTTCTAATATATTCATTGAATAGTTTTCTCTCTAGCTGTGTATACATACATACGTATACAGACATACTGACATACATTTTGTAAAAACTACTTTTTTGGATTTAGAGGGTCCCAAAACGGATATATCCACAAAAATCTCGACATCGATGTTTTTGCGATCACTATACTTTCTCCATACGATAGTATAGTGAGAAAGTAAAATTACATGGAATGTTATTTATATACAGAACCTGTATATGTTTTAATTTAGTGGAAGATTTTTTTTAATGGACTCCAAGTAGAGAGCAAAAGGAGATGGGGCTTTATTTATCCAGTTATTTACTGGCTGTGTGAAATTAAACAACACGAGAGGTCAGCGAGAAAGGTCTATTTCATAAATCAACCCTTTCGTAACCCTTTAATTACCACACCTGTCCCAACCCCATCTGACCTCAACTAATGTGTACGAAAAGTTATACAAAATGTGTTCAATCCATCAATCGGTTTATTACTTTATTAATGCTGTAAGATTTGTGATCTCCAGATCACGTTTTGGGGCGTCATTAAAATTGTATATATGTATAATATACTATGTATTTGTGTTAAATATATGCCGGGTGTAAAAAGTCCCACCCCCTCTTAACTTTGGAACAAATAGAAATAAATAAATGAGTTTCGGGATATTTTTATATGACAAAGGGAGATGAGTTTTGGTGTAACAGACCATTTCACCCCTTACTCCGAAATGAGGGGTTGAGGGTGTAATTCCAAAATGTTAAGTACAAACTCCCATCAAGTTATACCTCATTTTAAAGGGCTTGATAAATGAAGAAGAGTGGCACAAATTTGAGGTCTCTATCTTAACCCTATCGAAAATGGCGGCCAGTCAAATTTTAAATGTGCTATGTCATCACAATTTGAATTACGTTACACTATTTTCCAGTGGAAAGGAATAATGGTTCTTTGCATGTTATTCGATTAAATCATAGGGTCATTCAAAATCCAGTACTAAACAAATATTTACATAATTTGGCATGAGCTTACAAGGAACGAATAACCTTGCAGTTTCTAGATGCAGCAGATAATAGTCTCCCACGTTGAAAGCACAACTACTTATAACAATCCAGTGATAATAGCATCCAGGGAGTTTGAGCATTCAATCTAAATTTAGAATTAAGGTAAGTCTTTAGCTTTATTACCAACTAGCTGGCCCAACCCGGCTTTGCACGGATAGACAAATCAAAGTTAAATGTATATTAACAAAAAATATATTATATCAATAAATATATTACACTATGTATTTCTTATGGGGATTTTTAGAAACTTTGACACCCCCAAACCACGAGGCCTACAAACATGAAATTTGGCACTAATACTCTTTATAGGCTCTAGATGCGCACTAAGAAAGGGTTTCAAAATTCTAAATTTTAGGGGGGTGGTTTTGGGGGGTCAAAGTTACTAAATCACGATTTATCAAAACCTAAAGAACGGATTGGAATGAAATTTGGTATGTAGCTTCCTCTAGGGCCATAGATGCTAGGTAAGAAAGGGTATGAAAAATTTCGAAATTTTAGGAGGGGTTTGGAGGGATCAAAGTTACTGAAATCCTAATTTCAGATCTTTTATTATTATGACAATAGTGTTTTAATTATTTAAGATCTATATATAAAAGCCAAATACCACTCACTGACTGAACACTTAAAAAGAATACAATTACGTTAAAAACACTGAAAATACCAACCACCACGGGCAACGCCGTACGGGTCAGCTAGTTAGGTATAAACGGCAATCTTAAAAGACAATTTTATAAGAATAGTCAGAGACAGTGGTTGTGAAACAATGTCTTCGTGGAGGGCAGTACGCAATTGGCAGGCGGAATGAGTAGTACAGCGTTCCGCCAACTGGGCTGCCCATAACTCTTCACACGTTATGGGTCGGTCAGACGAGTTCGTTAGCCAAAGACCCAACAACCGGAATCACGTTTTTTTTTACTGAAAGTAACTATTTTTTTAAATTATTCGTACTAGAGCAAAACCTTTTGGAGTTTATCTAACAAAATTTAGGATATTATTCTGCATATTTTGTTTTTTTACACGACCTTGTATCTCCCTTCGTCTCCCCGAAATCTATCAAAACGTAAAATACCACAAAAGTACCCGGTTCAAATTAAAAATTGGTGATTTCAGCGTGGGGGGGCATCTTCTGATCCGAGGTTGACGTCCGAGTTTGTACTCTGCGAGCGAAGCGAAGCGGTCCACAACCCTAGGTCGTAAGGTCCAGGTGCAAGTTTTTCCGGTGCGAGTGGAACAAAGATGGAGGCTTAGGCGCAATCAAATTCTACTAATGTATTTCGAACACGCTGGCAGCTATTCAGCGCCTTCATGAGACCAATTTCGCAGTAGTTGGTTGAAACCCTAAAACTTATAAACTTGATTTTGGAAATTCGCTCAACTCACGTCAGCGGCTCAGCTGCGGGATCGGATTATTTTCATCTGTATTTCTGTTTACTTGATGGATAATTTGTGTTGAAAAGATGTTATACAACAAACAAAATAAACGGTATCAATTAACTGACACAAACTTTCTCCCAACTTACTGTAGTCAAAATAATATTGTTTTTAATCATTTTATTTACTACTTTTTAGAACAAAACAAAAAAATAATATTCTACCTACGTCAATCGTATAAAAAAATTATTGTCCCAGGCGGGATTTGATCGCGCGACCTTTGAATTACTGGCCGTGCTCGCTACCGTGGTGCTACCCTGTGCGGCCGCTGCCGCGATGCTAGATTGACAACACAAACTTGTTTATTTTTAAACATTTCCCCATAATTATAAAACGCCGAAGTTTTGATAAAAGCGGGTGGTGTCATTTTGTTTGGCATCTTAAGCACTATAAATAGGGCTGAAAATTTTATCAAAATCGTTAGAGCCGTTTTTGAGAAATTTGCATTTTTGTCGTTTTTTATGGGTTTTTAGGGGTAAATTACCCTTAAAAATTAAAAATTCCAAAAAATGAAAAAAACGCCTGGAGATATTAGGGTTTAGTACCTACATACCAAATTTCATGAAAATCGGACCAATAGTGTCCTCTCTGGTCGTGTATACATACAGACAGACTGACAGACAGACACCACTCTAAAAACACTTTTTTGGGTTCAGGGAGCGCCAAAACAAAAAATTCCACTAAAAATATTTTTGGGTTCAGGGAGCACCAACACAGATAATTGCACTAAACAATTTTTTGGTGTTCTGGGAGCACCAAAACAGATAATTCAACTGAAAATTCAAATTCGACCATTTTTACGAAAACAATACTTTCTCCATATACTACGTATAGGGTGGAGAAAGTAAAAATCATCAACATTTATTGCTTTTTCCACAAAGTCAGTTAATAATCAGAAACACAATCTACTTACTAAAACAATTGTTATACTTTCTGTGTTATTAACCAGCTTTAGTAGAAGAGCTGTGATGGTATAGCCTTGGGTTCCCTTGAGACCTAGTCCATAACTTTGTTGTGGCCGGCCTATTTGGATTGGCTGGATTATTACGTATAATATAGTTAAGCTCGTATTTATATGCCATGTGAGACATCTAATATTATTTCAACATAATTGCTTCAATGTGTTTAAATTCAATCATTTCATAGAAAGCAGACGGATACGTTATTTTACTTTCTCAGTATACTATAGTATAGAGAAAGTATAGTGATAGCAAAACAATCAATGTTGAGATTTTTATGCGTATATCCGTTTTGGGACCACCTGAGTCCAAAAAAGGGTTTTTTACAAAATGTCTGTCTGTCTGAATGTATACAAAGCTAGAGAGAAAACTATTCGATCGATTTCGAACAAATTTGCGCCAAACATATCAATTAGGCCTGTAGAGATAGGTTTTGAAAAAAAACCCGTTTTGACAAAAAAAACCCAAAAATCTGTTATTATATTTTTATAAAAGAAAAGGGTTAACGATTTTGATAAAATTTACCTTATTTGTAGCCCTCAATTTACCATATCATATGCGGAAAACCCGCATCTTTCTAAAAATTCTCGTTTAGCTAATAACAATAATAATTACTGATTTTTGGGGGGTTTTTGGCAAAAAAGAATGTTGTTCTTCAAAAAATTTCAACACCTTTTTTCGTGCATCTATACAGGCCTGATGACATGTTTGGTGCGAATTTGTTCGAAATCGATCGAATAGTTTTCTCTCTAGCTAATAATAATAATATTTATTAGTTATTCTCCTACTTTAATACAATTATTATGAAGTCACGGTGAATCTGTTTAATAATTGAAATATGTTTGTGAGAAAGTATGTGCCAGTTCCTGGTACTGTTTATTTTAGAAACGTTATCAAGACTAGCTGATACTGTTGAATGTTATTAATGTTATATAATAGACAATGCTTGAATGAATAGATTTGTCGCTACAATACTCTTCAACCTTTGTAATTAGATAATAGACGCTAATATTTGATTTAATAATAATTGATTGCTTAGGCCATTTGATTGCTTAGGCCATTTGATTTAATAATATTTGAGTGTTTCTTATGCTATTTGATTTAATAATATTTGATTGCTTAAGCCATTTGATTTAATAATATTTGAATGCTTAGGCCATTTAATTTAATAATATTTGATTGCTTAGGCCATTTGATTCAATAATATTTGATTGCTTAGGCCATTTG
>JAGFPH010004831.1:29838-40575 GCA_018207615.1 Philaenus spumarius | reverse complement strand
CACCTATGGCCCTAGAGGAAGCTACATACCAAATTTCATTTCAATCCGTTCTGTAGTTTTTGAGAAATCGTGATGAGTGAGTCAGTGAGTGAGTGGTATTTCGCTTTTATACATAAAGATTCCTCGCAAAATGAGTCCAAACACGGTACATTTGTGACAACTCTAAGCGGTTTTACGGTCAGTAGGTTACAAAATCATAAATTTAACAACTTAAAAATGGTTATTGACATTTTATTTGAAATAACACGATCTTAATAACACACATAATTACAGTAATTCTAGTAGTGATTTCAAACGTATGCAAAAAAAACAAACTAACTAAATCAGAATCAATATAACAGTGAACGTATACTAAGAGTAAAATAATAGTATATTTCATTACTAGTACCGAAAGTGGCACTTTCCGGTGCGCGCCCAAGTTTCATGTGTGAGGCGGAGCCGAACACAGGAATATCGAATTTCACGTGTGAGGCGAAGCCGAGCATGTGAAAGTGTGTTTCACGTACGAGGCGAAGCCGAGTACGGGAATAATTGGAGCAAGTGCCGGAAAATCACTTTCGGTACAAGTTATGAACGGTACTTTTCATCACGACGCAAAAATACACACAATGCTGAAGAAGAAACCTCAGTAAAATGCAAACTATTATATTTCTCAATTAACATTTTTTTATAATAACAAATTTACTATAATAAGCCTACATAACAACGTAACAATAAACGGCAAAGCGACGTCAGAGCGCGTAGCGGGCAAATGGAAAACTAATTGAGAGCAAGGGAAAACAAATTTAGAGCAAGGGAAAATCAGCTGATCGTTTTTCCCTTGCTCTAAATTAGAGCTTGGGAAACGATCGTTTTCGTTGCTACCAGCTGACATCGAAAGTAGCTACTTTCGGTACGGAGTGATGAAAAAATAATTACAAATTCATTTTGCAATGTTACTGTACAGTAACTATTAAATCAATAAAATAATATTGTAAAACATAAAACTAACAGTGTCTTCTAAAATTTCCAATGTAAGCAAAAAAAAATAAAGAAGAAACTAATCAGAATCAATATAACAGTGAACGTACACTAAGAGTAAAATAAAAATAATTACAAATTCATTTTTCAATGTTACTGTAGAATAACTATTAAATCAATAAAATAATATTATAAAACATAAAACTAACAGTGTCTTCTAAAATTTCCAATGTACGCAAAAAAAGAAAGAAGAAACTAATCAGAATAAATATAACAGTGAACGTATATATAGCCTACTAAAGTGAAACAAAATAAAAATAAATACAAATGTATTTTAAATGTTACTGTGCAATTACTGATAAATCAAGGAAATAATGTTATTAAACTAACATGAGCATAACATATTTGTCAAATAAAATGTCAATAACCATTTTTAAGTAGTCACATTTATGATTTTGTAACCTACTGACCGTAAAACCGCTTAGAGTTGTCGCAATTGTACCGTGTTTGGACTCATTTTGCGAGGAATAATATTTAGAGTTCAGTAATTAAAGTAAAAATTAAGTAAACTTAACAGTTGGAAAAATGTGATTTTATAGCAATAGGGCTAGTTGGTGATTCATAGAAGAACCATTAAGCAGGTAGGCCGTGTGGGTGTGTCTGCGCGTGTGGGTGCGACTGTCGATTTTATGGTTTAGAGCGCACGTCTGATCGGACAAAGTATAACAGCTCTCGTGTTAGTTATTAAGCGTATGAAGTATAATATACAAATTTATTAATCAATTTTTGTAACTAAAACATGAATTTTAAGCTGTTTGTCTATTTTTCGTCAATAGCGGGGGAACATAAGCTTTAAAATGATGCTTCAATAATTAATGTTGATGAAGAATTAAGGGAGATATCGCTTAGCGGCAAAAAAACACCTTTGAGAAATAATATATAAAGATTTGTTCACGCGGGAGTCTAAACAATTTTAATTACATTATTTACACAAACAAATTGGTTGTTTTACTTACTTAGTGAAATAATTGGGTTGGGCGGAAAAACAATCTCAGGTCTCAATTTAAGCTGGATCGATTCCGTCCAGTGTTTAGCCTTCAAAATTTCATCATCTATGATTAAAACTGACCAAGTAATCGTGAATTATCTGTGGCAATGCTGACTATATTTTGTTTACCTAAGACTAAGGGCAACCCCTGCGTGCTCGGCACGCCAACCCCGTTGGAACCTTCTATACACAAAATCTTGTTATGTTGTCTTTATAATAAGGGTGTAGGATTAATAATAACTCTAAAGCTAAGATGCTAAAAAATGTTAAATTTTCAAATCAAATTATTTCGTATATTTTATAATAAGCAGTTATAATAAAGGTTAAAAGTTCCAGCAAGCATCAGGTACACACTTTAATAAAAACCAAACCTAAAAGTTAGAAATACAAATAATTGCTTCAAATTTTGAAATCAGCTGTTAATGGAAATATTGGAGCAAATAATTGTTTTATTTATTTTATTCAATTTGTTGCTACGGTTAAATACATGTGTTGGTTCATCGGTCTAGGCCTAACCTTAGATTTTTTCCGGCTAAATTCACAAATTTTGAAATAAAAATGTTTTTATCAAAATGAATTATAAACTATGTACTCAGGAATGGTGTAGCTTTTTATTAGTAAAACTATTTTTTCAATCGGTTCAATAGCTCCAGTAAGATTACCCTCTACGTACAAACAAATAAACCGATTTTGCCTCTTAATAATATTAGTATAGAAGTGAGGAGTGTAGATTGTTTGCCAACAGGTTAGGCCTATGTTGTTTGCTAGTAGGAATAGACCCGATTAGATATAGTTTTTTGTTTATATGTATAAGTAGTTTTTTCCGAACAACAAAATAAACAAAAAGAATTACAAAAAATATACATTTTCAAAGACTTCTAACCTCAAAACACATCTAAATAAATACAAATGTAAATGATCCTTCGTTCAAAATCGCAAATCTTCAAAAGTTCTTCGCCGATTACATTGAAATTTTAACACAACGTTAAATTCAAATACTCGCGTGTGTTTATATACTTTTTGAAAAACAGCAGCATCTATTGAACATAAAAACAACAAAAATATACTAAATATTTAACCAAAATGTAAGCGCCATTACATATGTTTATTGACTTTAATAATAACAGTAGTCAGCTGTTTCCTATAATACTTCCATTGTCAGCTGATTTCAAACTTAAAACAATTATTTGTATTTCTAACATATAAAGTTGGTGTTTGTGAGCAACGCCATCTGTTGAAGTAAAAACAACACTCACTATAATACTAAATATTTTACGGCAATGGGAGTCCCATACTAAATAAATAAATATGTTTATTGTTGGTATAGAGATAAGCTGTTTGCGCGAATATTTCCATTAACAACTGATTGCAAACTTTGAAACAATTACTTGTATTTTTAACTTTTAGATTAGGATTTGTTTAGGTGTAGACCTGAGCCTTGCTGGTTCTTTTAAACTTTATTATAACTGCTGTTAGAAAATATACAAAATAATTTGATTTGAACATTTAACATTATTTACCATCTTAGCTTTGGGGTTATTACTAATCCTACACCTTTATTATAAAGAAAACATAACATGATTATGTGTATAGAAGGTTCCAACGGGGTTGGCGTACGGAGCACGAAAGGGTGTCCCCTAGTTAGTTATATAATAGTTTTATACATGTTAAACTTTCGTAGGACTGTTAAATTTAATATTTGATTATTACTAAAAATATATTACACTATAATATAATCCTTACAATTGAACGCATTTACCGAGTCAAAAATCCCAACAGCGTAGTTAGGCGGGCCTGGATAATGTTTGTTGTTTGTAGGTCTGAGTAGTTTCTTCTGAAAAACGAAACAAACAAAAAAGGTAGTAAAAAGTTACATTTCCAAAAACTTTTAACCTCGATCCAATAACTTTCTCCAGTCTGTAAGTTTCTTGGGACTACGTGCGTTCAATAAAGGAATCAGTCGTGACAACTTTCTCAACCCAACTCGTCCGGTATCTTGGTGTTCTGACTTTCCCTATTTTCTACAAAGGTAGCTTCTGAAAAATCGGTGACATGTCAAAAATTGCGTAAGTTAAAAGTACACCTCTCCATGTTTTCCCTGTAAGGTCCTCGTTCAATCTCTCCCGCCATAAAGCCATGGAAACCGCTCTTGCTCCAGCGATGCTAATTTCAGTCCAACTATAGCCCAGTATATAGGGGGATTTCAGCTTACATTAATTGTGGTAAAAGAATTTTTTTCTAGGATCGTTTGTTATGGTGTGGGTATGCCAAATCTAATTTTGCGACCTCGAAAGTGGGGGGGACAACTTTTGGGGGGCAAAAAACCTCAAAATTTTTGGACTTTTCCAGTTTTTCGCTTATAACTAAAAAACGGTTCATATTATGTAAAAAATAGATCTGTAGTAAATTGAAGAGGACAAAATTTCGCGTTGATTAAAAATACAAAGTTCAAAATTGGTCCAGTAGTTCGATTTTTATGGGGATCCAAAAACAGCAAATTTTTCCAACTTTGACAAAAACTGTGTTTTACTCATTTCCAATGTGCTGTAACTTTCCAACATCAAATTTTATCACTACCCCTTCCCTAAAAGTTCTAGAGCATCAATTCCTGAGTTAAAAAAACACCGATTTTTCTAAATTGAGCTGATTTTGAAATTTTGTCAACTTATAAAGCAAAATTGGGGAAAACCTTAAATTCACACAATCGGGGTTTCGCTCTTTTTCGATGTCTATGAGTCCGGAAATCAATTCTGAGGCTTAGGTATGTCATCTGAATGCATCTGTAAATTATTTTTAAAGAATTTTGTGAAAATTTTAAAATGTAAATAATAATTATTCTTGACTTTTACCTGTAGTGCTGGTTTCTTGTTCACTAAATAAACCAGGTGTCTTAAAAGTCCCACGCCTTCCCCCCTTTAATTTAACTTTTTTGTTTGTTAAAACAAACAAATATCCCTTGGGGAACGGTACTAACTTAGCTCAAAGTATCTTTTGAAGCAATCGGAAATTTTGAGTGTCCCCTAAAAGGGGGGATTTTGGGGGCAACTAAAAATTTTAAAATGGGAAGTATGGTCATGTGATACCTCATTTTAAAGGTCTATTTAAGACTAGGAAAATTACATAAAGAAAATAAAAATCGTACCACCCAAAACAAAATGGCGGCGAAAAACGTGTTGAAATAAATCGACATAAAGTTGCTAATATCTCGAAAAGGAAGAGTTTTTAGAAAAATATTCAAGAGACAAAAAATGTTTATTTAAAAGTGGTTGACCTATCATATTGCTTCCAAATCGATTTAGTAAATTTTATTTTTACAAAATTTTCTAAGATGTAGGAGTCGACTTAAAATTTTATCAATACCTCCCTCTCCCTAAAAGTTGTAGAGCATCAATCCTTGAGTTCAAAAAGTACCGATTTTTCTAAATTGAGCTAATTTTGAAATTTTCACAACTCATAAAGCAAAATTATGGAAAACCTTAAATTCACACAACTGCTGTTATAAAATATACGAAATAATTTGATTTGAACATTTAACATTATTTACCATTTTAGCTTTGGGGTTATTCAGCCTTCACCTTTATTATAAAGAAAACACGATTATACGTATAAAAGGTTCCAACGGGGTCGGCATGCGAAGCACGCAGGGGTTTCCCCTAGTCTATACTTATAAAAGCCAAATACCATTGACTCATCACAGTTTCTCCAAAACCACGAGGCCTACAAACCTGAAATTTGGGACTAATACTCTTTATAGGCTCTAGACGCACACTAAGAAAGCGTTTACGAAAATTCTAAATTTTTGGGGGTCAAAGTTACTAAATCACGATTTATCAAAACCTAACGAACGGATTGGAATGAAATTTGGTATGTAGCTTCCTCTAGGGCCATAGATGCTCGCTAAGAAAGGGTTTCAAAAATTCTAAATTTTAGGGGGGTTGGGGGGGGGTCAAAGTTACTAAATCACGATTTCTCTAAAACCATCGAACGGATTGGAATGAAATTTGGTATGTAGCTTCCTCTAGGGCTCTAGGTACTCGCTAAGAAAGGGTTTTAAAAAATTCGAAATTTTAGGGGAGATTGGGGGGGTTAAAGTTATTAAAAATCTCCATAAGAAATACATAGTGTAATATATTTATTGATATAATATATTTTTTGTTAATATACATTTAACTTTGATTTGTCTATCCGTGCAAAGCCGGGTTGGGCCAGCTAGTCACTTATATTGGTCGAAGTTCGGAAATTTGCGCACAGTTTGGACATATCCAGTATTGTTGATGTTTAAACTAAAACAGCGAGGCAAACATAACGAAAGTGAGGGAAACATAAATTGTGTTCGGGCTTTCTTCGTCGAGCTTTGCAGTGCGATTTATCGCCGGTAATTCGTAAAACTACGGCGACTCGATTTCAAAAATGGTTTCATCAGCGTACTTTCAATGTTGTATTTACAGTAAAACTAAGTTACGTATAGTACACGTGTCCGCCTCATTACACAATGAAGCCAATTAACGTTATTCCAGCTCAATGTGCGCACGCGCGATGCATTCCACTCGGCAATTAGGTTTGATAAATTGCCTACGTCATTATTTCCAATGCAATTAATTTAGCTCTAATTAAATCAGTATTTATTTACATCAAACAGTGCGCATAACTGAACTATTTACTGCATTGCTGCTGAAACAATATAGTTAAGATAATTGGATTACCAGGCTCGTTTAATCCGGGTCTTCTGTTTCTTTATCAGAGAGAGGTTATAAATACCGAGTTAATTACACATAATGACTTTGTCGAAGCGTCAGTCGATTGCAGTTCCTACTTATTAATGGAATTTGATACTTTGCTAAATGTACTGAGTACATTATGAAAACAAGAGGAAAAGATGGATTACTCTTTTTCAAGACTTCGGCTCGTGTTTTTTTTTTTTTTTTTTTTTTAATAACTGTCAAAATTGGGTTTCCCGTACCCAAAAACGTATAAAACGATACCCACACAGTGTTTTCAAAATATTTACTCCTAAATCGTGACCCCCGACGAGCTACGACTCTTTAATTGTCAAAATCGGGTTTGCTGTACTCAAATACATATAAAACGATACCCCGCACGGTATTTAAAAAATGTTGACCCAAATACACGACCCCGACGCGCTACGACTTTTTAACTGTCACAATCGGTTACCCCAAAACATATAAAACGATACCCCACACCAGTGGCGGCTCCTTGTGTGGTTGTTTGGTTGCACAACCCCCAAGAAATAAAACAAAAAATGTATCACATTAATATTTCTTTAAATATCAGTGCATTATCAATATCAACCGCATTTCAATCCAAAATTATACGTCCAACGGTTGAAAAGCCGAAGAACATCAGTCCAAACTTCGCGCTCAGCGTCTGGGAACGCACTGCTTCTGCAACCAGAGTCTTATACAGTTATTAGCATGGAAACTGGTGGGGAGTTTGTAACTTATTAGTTGCTATGACAACTCACATAAAGCCATCAGGTGCGCAAAAGTTCTACAACCAGTCACCGGGGCGCTAGGTTTTTGTCAGCTAGAATGCCTTTTTGTTCTGTCATATTTCATATTTTCTTTATTGAATAATACAAGACATTTTGAGGTTACGTGTTGTTCTCGTATTTTTGCTAACTGTGTTTGGTGTTTATTTGTTTTAGATTGAGTTGATATATTTTAGTGTGTGTGTCTGGATTATACTAGTAAAGTGTAGTATTGATTAGACGCCAAACAAAAGCTGTTAATATTCTTTTCATAATTAATATTCGTGCCATTCGTGATTTAACTATAGTTCTGTAAGGTAACATTTAACCTATTACCAAAATGTTTGAACCCATTATCCCAAATCTATTTTCAAACATCCATACAATTCAAATAATAGTTTTTGAACAAAACAGGATAGGCCAAGTTCCTAAATATTATATGGTTCGAGTTCATAAATTCGATTATGTTAATGTTATGTTTATTATAAAATTAAAATGCTGTTAAGTTTGCCCATCTGAAGAACAGACGGATGGACTTTCTTTTTAAATGAGGTTACTGATATTTAAACATATAATGTGCCTGATTTCAATTTTTATTTATGGATGATTTAAATTGTTATTTTCAATTTATTTACTATTTTATTGTGGCTAGTAGTACCCTTAACTGAAAGCTACAAATTTTTCACTTGTTCGTAATGGTAACCAAACCATTTTAATGGATTTAAGTTAACATTTGTTGTAATTGAGACAAAAACTTATAATTCCACGTGTAATTCATCATCTAAAATAATGTGTTAAATTGCGTTCTTATTCCATACCCCCTGGAAATTCTCTCCACATAATTGCAACCACCAAGTTAATAACTCACCAGCCGCCACTGCCCCACACTATATTTTCAAAATTTGGACCCAATATTTTCAACATTTTGACCCAAAAATGTGACCTTGACGCGCTACGACTTTTTAACTCTCAAAATCGGTTTTCCCGTTCCAAAATCGTATAAAACTTTACCCCGTACTGTATTTTCAAAATGTTGACCCAAAATTTTGACCGAAAACATGACCCCGACGGGCTACGACTTTTTAACTGTCAAAATCGATTTTCTCGTACCCACAAACGTACAGAACGTTACCCCCACACTGTATTTTCAAAAATTTGACTCGATATTTTCAAAACTTTTACCCAAAAACGTGACCTCGACGCAATAAAGATTCGCAATAAAAGCTCAAAAAGCAATAAAACGATGAAGATTTTGCCAGAAATTTTCTATGAGCGCGTATATCGTGTTAACAGACAGACAGACTCGCAAAAATTATCGCATGATTTCAATACTTCGGCATTTTAATGCGAGCCGAAGCAAATTTATTTAAGTTATAAGTAAACAAATCTATTTTAAGAAGCACATAAGTGCCATTACAGTTTTAAAACTCCTTGGTGAATTTACCTACATTAAAATTAGTTTTTGTTGTTAGCAACCTATAGTAATTGATGGGTATTAAATAATTGTATACACAGTATTACCACACTAGTAATGTGTCTGGAGTAATGGGCGTGTCATCCATTCTAATTTCGGTAAATATACAGGGATCTAGACAAACATATTTCATAATATAAACATGGTTCTACGGTGCTTACTTTTTCGTCTGTCTGTATGTGTTTTGTATAAAATAATTTATATCTAGAGAACGGTTTGACCGATTGAGTTCAAACTTGATATGAAGTTATACCTAACAATGATCTATTTTTAGTAAAATAATCGATTATATCCAATAATGCGTTTCAAAATGGCGACTGTTCGAAAGATTCAACAGGATACAATAATTGCTGTGATACACTGTGGTTGTCTGGCGTTGCTTTATGTAGTCCTGGTTTTTCAGTAGGCCATCTGCATAATACTATATTGTTTTAATTAAACTCTATTTACGTCTAACAACATTGTTAATAGCAGAGAGTACAATATATTTATTAAAACAAGTTATTGTAGAACTGGCTTTAAGTAGAACAGCTATAATAGCAGCCATGCTTTTGTTCCCTCGGGACTAACTTTCTAACTTCGTTTCAGTCCTCCCTTTTGAATTTGCTGGATTATTACATATAATATAGTTAGACTTGTGTTTATACGCCATGTGGGATCGCAATATCTGATATATTGTTTTTCTAGATTATTGTTTCAAGAACTTTATATTTGATCAATTTATAGAAAGCAGAAGGAATATCGTTTTGCAGATACGTGACCACAGCTTGATTTTTCTCTGGATTCTATTGTATCTTACCAACACATTTCGTGGAAAGATACGAGGAAAAGTTAATAAGTTAAATGAATTGATTTATTGTTCCAAACCTGCAAATATGTTCTAATATCAACTATGCGTATTATAAGTACGTACGTGAGTAACATATAATATAACAGCTGATTATAACCATTATCTGTAATACGTAAACAAGTGTAGATTATAGTTTGGGATTATGTTTACAACTTCAATCGTTATAATTTCTTGTGAACTTGATTTTTTAAATATTCAATCAATCAATCTTTTATTCATCCTTTTTTCCGACAAATATTACATTTGTATAAGGCAGGTCCCATAATTTACAAGTAGGCATGCAATATAATATTAATCATAATCTACAAAGTTTATAAAAATCATAATTATAACAGCAGAATGTACACATAATCACAGCCATTTTTTTTTTACATTAAAATTTATTACTGGATCTATCTAACTACCTACATGTCTATCTATCTAACTATCTACCTGTCTATCTATCTAACTATCTACCTGTCTATCTATCTAACTATCTATCTGTCTATCTATCTAACTGTCTACCTGTCTATCCATCCAACTATATATCTGTCTATCTACCTGTCTATCTATCTAACCATCTATCTGTCTATCTATCTATCTATCTACCTGTATATCTAACTATAGTTGGATTTTTTAGACGGCGACCTATTTTGAGTACTTGTGCGAGAGAGAATGAGATAGTGGCGAGGGTGGGTATTCCAACCCCCACGCTACTTCCCCTCCCCCTCGCACCACCACTTTCCTTTAATGTGGCAAACTGAGCATCGCACCGGCGGGCATGTCGATGGTGGTGGGAGACCTTAAACTACCTCCCCTACATGCGCCAGATTTTTCGCGCAGGTCGCCGTTAAAAAATCTATCTATATCTACCTGTCTATCTATCTAACCATCTATCTGTCTATCTATCTAACCATCTACCTGTCTATCAATCTAAC
>JAGFPH010004831.1:0-13009 GCA_018207615.1 Philaenus spumarius | reverse complement strand
TTCCTAACACAAGCTCTAAACATTCGTGTTATATGGGTTGCATAACCAAAAAAATATAAGGAGCAAAATATTTAAAAAAATCGATAACTCAAGAACAGTTGATTTTGATCGAACTTGAACTAAATAGTTTCCTAGTACTGTTAATGACAGCGTTAAGTAAGAGTACAGAATAGCGTTATATTGTAAACAGATGTTAATGACAGCGTTCAAAATTTCAAAATGTTAAGTAGAGTTTGTTTCGAATGTTTAATTATGTTTTCATATATTAAGTGTGGATATTTTTTATATGACGTTCTAATATAATGTACACGTGATCACCTCATGTCGATCGCGTGATCGCATTGTGTTTATGATTATACCGTCGTAAATAGTTACGGATCGTTAGGAAAATATACGGACCGTTAATAAAAAGTTATGGATCACTTGGTTGACGTTAGTATCGAACAGATTCTTGGAATTTATGATTTCTAAGAATCGTATATGTTGACGTAAATGGTTCTGGTTCGTTAAGAATATGTTAAGGGTGATTGATAAAAAGATACGCATGGCTGATGAAAATAAACGGGTCTTTAATAAAAAGTTATGGATCACTTGATTGACGTTAATAGCAAACAGATTCTTTTAATTTATCGATTTCTAAGAATCGTATATGTTGATGTCAATAGTTCTGGTTCGTTAAGAAAATGTTACGGGTGATTAAAAAAAAAAAAATTAACGCTTAGTTGCTTACCCAAGGTTTATGTTAACACATAGTTGGTAAAAATATACATGCCATTAGTAAAAACGTATGAATCATTTGATTGACGTTAATAGAATAAATTGATACAGTATGTTTCAAAAGTTTAATTCATTTTCATATAAAGGGTTATAATGTATATGTTTTTATATAAAATTAATTTTATATAAAACAACTCGTTCAATATAAAACGAGAGTAACGCAATCTAGTAACGTCAACACATGTTACTGACGATGTCAAACATATTTAAAATTGACACAGTATGTTTCAAAAGGTTAATTACATTTTCATATAAAGTGTTATTATGTATTTTAATATAAAATTAATTTTATATAAAACAACTCGTTCAATATAAAACGAGAGCAACGCAAACTAGCGCGTCTAAACTTATCATAAACACATGCTAATGGCGGTGTCTACGATATAATATTAACATTGTCTTAAACAGTATGATTCAAAAGTTTAATTACATTTACAAAAGTGTTATAATGTATATTTTTTATATAAAACCACTCGCTCAATTTAAAACAAGAGCAACGCAATCTAGTGTGTCTAAAAGTAACGTAAACACATGTTAATGGAGACGTCTTTAATATTTAAAATTGACACAGTAAGTTTCAAAAGTTTCTCGTTCAATATAAAACGATAGCAACGCAATCTAGTGCTTCTAAGTAACGTAAACACATGGTAATGGTGGTGTCTACAATATTTAAAATTGACACAGTATGTTTAAAAAATGTAATCATTTTCATATAAAGTGTTATAATGTATACAAAACAACTCGTTCAACATAAAACGATAGCAATGCAATCTAGTGTGTCTTAACGTATCTGTTTCATAATTACTTATATGTTTTTAAAATTCACAAATGATAAGTGTTATGATCACAAAATTTCTTCCAAGGAGAGGCAAAATATATCAATAACAATTGATTCGATTTTGATTAAACTTGAACTAAAGAGTTCTCTAACACACTAAACGTTAACGTATAAAATGGTATATTTTGGTAAGTAAATACAGTATGTCTTGAAAGTTATTTTTATTTTCACAAAAAAATTATTATAATGTATATGATTTACAATGTTTTTACATTCATTTTTACATTAATAATTTTCGACTATCTTACAATGTGATGCCCATCTTCTGTGCTCCCATTTTGGAGAATCATCTTCCTCCCACCGATCAACTGTAACTCCGCATTCAATACATCTGGCAGCATCTCCCTCTCTAGTATAATAAAAACCGGCGTTAACCATTTCATCAATATTAGGATATTGTTTAGGCCAAGAAAGAAACGTTTCTCTCATAAGATTTTCAGTGTCAACAACGATTTTTTTACACTCTCCATACTCGATTAAATTTGCAGGAATATTCTTGCTTTGTTCACAATTTGGGTTTGAAATTTTATGCAGAAAATTGATGTGTTTAATTGTTAATTTCGTTGTTCCAGACTCCCAACCGCAACCACAGCATACAATATTTTTAAATGGTTTTGTATGGTAAAAACCAGACTTTACTAAATCCTTTTTTGTACAATTAGAAACAGTATCACTCCAACAGCCAGTAACATCTCTACCAGAACACGCCATCTATTTTTGGGGTGGTGCTTGCAGTGTTAAAACGTCCTTTTTGTTGTTTATTTCTACTTGCTTACTAAAATCACTAGATGAACGTTTTTCTCTTGCACGATCCGCTGCTAATATTAACCAACACATACCTCTTCTCGCCTCCTTATATTCGGAATCAGTACTGACGTAATGAACAGTATTTAAATCGTCTCGAAAATGAACTCTACGACGCTTATCAGCCATAATCTTTACAACGTCTCTTAGAACACTGAAGACTTTAATAATATATTAACGTTTTCATACAGAAAAGAATTGATACTTTGAGTTTTTAGGAATTTATCCTCAGGTTTAATACTGTCGCAAATAGTTACGGTTCGTTAAGAAAAAATTACGGGTGATTAATGCATGTTTGATAAAAATATACGGATCATTTGATTGACGTTAGCAGTGAGTTAATTCTTGGAATTTAACGATTTATATTAATACAAATAGTTGAGAGTGATTGATAAAAAGATGCACTTTGCTGTTTATTGAAATGACTTTTGCCTTTGTGAAGGTTAAACCGAGTTTACGATAGTAATTCAAAACACATGCTATGTTTAGTTTTGTTATGGGTTTAGAGTGTACAAATGTTGGAGCATTTCAGTTAGCGAACTACGAGTGGATTAATAGACAATTTTTATTAAATTCAAAAGATTTAAATAACTTTAACAACAATAAAATATTATGGTCACAACGTTCATGTTCAGTGACTTTGTCTAAGTATAGATTGGAAAAAACAACACGCAAGAGGAAAGTGAACAGTACATAGATATTATTGAAGCAAGTCTGTAAAGAAATTAACGATATTTTTCAAAGGACTTCTCCAAATCACGAGGTAAGACAAAATTACTTAATGAATTTAAACTTGTAAATCACTTTATAATATCAATAACAGTTTAAAGTTTTTTTCAGAAAAATAAATACTATCTTTTGTTATTTATAACTGGTAGAAAATGGTTATGTTTTTTTAAAAATATTAACGATCTAGTTGAGTATCATATTAATCTTCAACCATTCAGATAAAGATATTTGAGTAAATAAAGGAAACAGAATTCTGACAGAAAATACTTATATTCCTGAAAAATATTTACGTTTTAGTTGGGTATCATATTAATTTTCAACCATTCATATAAAGATATTTGAGAACAGAATTGTAATTTGTGAAAAAAATATCATCTGTCAAGAGTTAATTAAATTGTAATTTGTGAAAAAAATATCATCTGTCAAGAGTTAATTAGTTGTTTTATTTTTTTTAGATATGGAGTCCATCAACCAAGAATATCGTAGGAATGTCATCGGAAATAGATTAACCATTAGTTGGCTTTTAGAAACAATAATCATTATAGGAATAGATAGTTTTGTTACTTGGGAGTCGACAATTACTCCTATCAAACAATATTTAGAAAAAGAAGAAGACAAAGAGATTTCTAATATATTTAATGTGTATTGCACTTTATTTAATTGTATTAAAGAAAAATTAATTGACGAAGAACCTTCGCAAATAAAATTAGAAAAAAATAAAATGTATAAATTTCAATTCAACGATTTACTAGCATTACTGCAGACTTATTTAGATTCATCAGACATTAAAACAATAACATATACTGTAGGCGCATGTAATTCATTTATAAAATTACTCACTGATCTGCTAAAACAATAAACGTAAAAGAAAAGAATCATTTGATGATTCATCTTGTGCTTCTGATTTGGAAGATGGTTTGGAATTAAATTTCAATAACCTTTGTGAAAATAAATCATCTAAATCTGAAAGCACACATTTGTTAATAGAAATAGAACTTTCTGTGTTAGATAATTTAAAAAAAAATTATCGAAAAAGCAGGTCTGGTCAAAAGTAAGTCTCATTTAATATAAATATAATTCACTGAGAATTACTTATTTTATAACTTGTTATTTTATTTTGAACTTTATTATTGTATAGTTATGTTCTAAATGTATATATCAGGAAATGAAATAAATTTAAAAAATTATTTTATTGTTTCAATCATTTAACCTTTTACCATCCAATAATATCTTTAAGTTAGTTGAGTCAAGTGTGTGAACAGATGGAAAATATAAGAATTATTGCATAAAGATGAGTATATTTCTCACTATATCAAATAATTTATTAGGATTTAAATAAAAACACATTTGTTCAAAAAATTGCTTTTTTATTAATACTAAAATATTTTTCTTACAATACCAGACAAAGGTGTATATTCTACAAGTCCATCTTGAATTATAAGGCAGTAAGCTGCTGTTTGTGCACCAATATTTTCACTTGCTTCGATCTCCACGCGTACATCCAAAGCTCCTGTTTTCAATGTTTCATTTTGCCTTGAACAGTCTATAACAAATAGCGGGGTTTTGGCGAGAAATGTATCCTTGTCGACAGAAGGTTTGTTGTCGCTATCGCTGTAATAGGACGATTGAAATTTCACAAACATATCGTAAATAATTGCTTTGTTCCCATTAAAATGATCGTAGGGATAGTATTGTGAATTCAGATATAATTTAACGTTTTGAATATTACAAAAATCAAAATGACTAGCATTTTTATTGCTATTTTTCCTATTTGTTTGAAACGCAATTATTACGTAACGTGGTTTCTCTGTATTCGATGCTGTTTTCACTGTCCAAGTTATATTTTTAGTTTCCGGTAACGCAGGATATTCTTGAAGTTGCATACGACGAAATGGAACAGATATAGGTTGATCTTTATCTGTTAATCGTAACAGTAATAGGTTATACTCATCTGAAACTCTAATGTAAGGTATTTTCCAAAAGATTTTATTTATAACTAGATCAACCTTAGAACTTGTTTCCGTTGTTACAATCGCATTTACATTCGACGAACTTCTTAACAGTATTAACTCCTGCTTCACATTCATAATTATATGTTTATAATCTTCGGCGAATCCAAGTAGTAATTTTAATGGGATACAAAATGAAAATGTTTTTTTAATTTTCAATGGCAATGTATCCAACCTCCAACCTGCGTTTAGTAATATATTCTTTTCGTCTTCGCGACTTGTTAGTAAATTTTTAATTGTAGATGTTATTCCTACATTTTTTATGCGATCAATTTCTGTACCACAGATTTCATAACGTATTTCGTCGAAAAGAAAAGCCATCGCATTGCTGACAAGTTCCATTTTATCATCCTCATTAACACCATCAGGTTTTATTCCTTTAAACGTTCCCTCTATGTATATGTAACTTTTGCTAGGCAATGTGTATACATTCTGCTGGTGAACAGGTATACGTATTTCATCGTTTAACCCATATGTTGTTTGCGCATATGGCAGATGAGTATGGTATTCCAAATCGATAATAGTTTCATCGAAAATAATTTTTTCATCTACTTGTAACATATTTTCGATTGACCATAAAGCCTAAAGATTCTAGAAACTCTTGGTTGCTCCTGGTCAACTTTATAAAAGTGCGATTTTTAGAACTGGTGGTTGGTAGTAAATTATTACTTCTGTTATTATTGAAAACTAATACCATACTTAAGTAGATTCACGTCTTAAATGAAGTCTCAGTGTAACAGATTCGTCTCTGAAATTTATAAGTTGCCCCTCCTGATCCTCTAGCCGTACTGATACGTTGTGAAGAAGTCCAGTTATATTTAAAGGTAAGTATATAACGGTGGTCGGTTTTTCAACAATTTTATAACCTGGCTCGACTAAGGGATAAAATTCATGAAGAATATGACCTTCAACACCATTTTTATATGAGCCACGCACAATGTTGCAAGCAACACGTATTGTATCTACTTTGTTAATGTTGACAGTATTTGAAGAAGTATGCCATATATTAGGTTCCAATTTCTTCTTTTCAAATCCTAATAATGGACCAATGCTACCAGGCTTGTCGAATCTTATAAGTTTTGAACAGAAGATTCTAGTTTTCAAAGTATTATTATTTCCTCGTATATCCAATACAACATGTTTTTCATGTTTCATAGTCTCTTTTAAGAAAGAAATCATATTTTCTAATTCGTAAGATCCTTCAGGGATTTTAATAAAAAATTCTCCATAGTGAAATGTATCATTAACATTTTTTTCAATATTTGGAATTGTATTATACGTCATGAGATCGATTAAACCAATTTCATATTTATGAGTAGATAAATCTATTGGCGGAAAAATATCACAAGATAATTGCGAGCCTCTCCCGTTTAAGCATAACATGATATCATCAGATGTTTCCTGTTAGAAACGCTAAACACAAATGACCGCAATTAATTGTATTCGTTTTCTGTTTAGTGGTGAAGTTATAATAAATGTTTACATTATTCGAAGACGATTTGAAATAATCTATTAGTTCCGGTGGAGGTTTTAAATTACCGAAACTATCAAAATAAGATATTTTCTCATTTATTTTACGATAGCATACCCAATGAGTTCCTTTTCCTTGAACACTATCTAAATTTACAATACCGTTTTCATTTTGTAAAATTTTATAAGGAAGGTTATCACGCATAAATATACCTCTGAAATTAGGTAATTTTAATAATATTTTTTTTTTTACTTCCTCCGCCTTTGTATGGTTTTAAATAGTAACCGGTACCACTTTTCTTTTTAATTGTACTGTTTTTCTTTTTAACTTTATCACTTTTCTTATCAATGCATTTCTCTTTCAAAAGACGAAAAGCATTCAGAAGTGCTTTGCTGGTTTTACAAGCTCTCTTCTTTTTTCCTCCTTCATTCTTAGTTTTATCGTTTCCTTTCTTCTTGTTACTAGTTTTACCGCCTCCTAATTTATTTTTCATTTTCATAATATTAGTCACCGCGTACGCAGCGGCTTTTTCTCCAAAACTAGCGTCTGATGATGTGACTCGTTGCCAAGCTTTATTAGCCAATTGATTGTCAGCAATAGCTCTATGATTTGAATCTGTATATTTTGAATATGCTATATCGTGATCCTTACAAGCTTGATCTAATTTATTAATACATGGATCGTTTCTATTTAATCTTTGTTGTAACCGTGTACCTGGTCCACAATATTGATATCCTGGTATGTGTAATTCGACTGGTAATAAGTCTATAGCACGATTTAAAATTTTTCCAGGTAGAGTTGAAATAGTACTTATCAGCCCACCGCCTCGATGTATACTGTGCGATTTGCTTCGCACAGCTTTCATTTTAAAACTATTTGGTTTTTATTTTCATACAAAATATTACTCGTTATTAAAGGGTTATCCTTAGAATTTAGTAACTTAACTCTTTGATAGTAACTCTGTAGTACGATTTACAATTTTTTCCAGGTAGAATTTAAATATAACTTATTAACCCACCACCTCGATGTATACTGTCGATTTACTTTCCAACACTTTCATTTTAAACTAATCGTACAAATCTTTACACCATTCTCCGATCGCTATTACAGATTTATCCTTAGAATGTTCAAGGTAATTCAAATAACTTTACGCTTCCGTATATTTTTTATAATATACATTTTTTTGTTTATTTAATTGACAATTTCGTTATACACAATCAGTTACCAATCAGTTCGGTTTGTTTTACATTTTTCCAAAACGCATCGGCATAGTGTATTATAACGATGATTATAAGTACATTTCTTACAACTGAATAACTGTTTCCATGTGAACCGAGTGCATATGTCTTCGCAACAGGTGAATCCTTCAAATTTAGTTTTATATAAAATTATCGTTCGGATTTCTTTTTGAGCGGTTTTACAGTTACAATGACAAAAAGAGAAATAATTACACACTCTACACGCAATTCCGTCGACTTCAGTTCCTTCTGTGGCAAAACATTGAAGATCACAACAATAATCTGGGTTCTGAACTTTATTCACAACTTCCGTTGCTATGCTTTTTACGTTTTCATACAACCAGCTAGTCTTGTTATATTTACATTTTTCCAAAACGCAGTTGCATATATCCTTATGCCAACTACACCTCTTACAATTAAACAATTCATTCCACGTGAAACGAGTGCATATGTCTTCGCAACAGGCAAATCCTTCGAATTGAGTTTTATATAGTACAATCTTCCAGATATGCTTTTGAGCGGTTATACATTTGCAATGACAAAAATATGAGTAATTACACACCCTACACGCAATACCGTCGACTACAACTCTTCTTCTAATAAAACACTTAAGTTCACAACAATAAAGCGGATTCGGAACTTTCTTCACAGCCATTGTTTGCTCTGATAACATTTGTATGTTTGATGCTTTGTAATGATCTTTGAAATCTACACTCTCATCCATCGCAACACTAACTGATTATATCAATATGAATTCATCAAATCCAATTCTGTACCTTCCTTTATTTATAGGTCGGTCTTTGTCTATTATAAAACAACTGTTTTTACTTTTTGACCATGCAATCGAACATACTTCTTTAAACTTATCATATTTCATGTCTGTATTCACGTGATCGTTATATACATGACGCAAGTTTGTGTCATCTTGTTTAAATAAAACTAAAAAATTTGCATTGTCACGTATCAATTGTTTTGGAATGTGACTGTAAGTTTGACAAAGATAGAATGAATCAATATCGTTATGACGGCCCATAACAAAATAATTTCTAATATTATTCTGACGTTCACAAGCTACATCATCAAATATAATAATATAATTAGGTTTCACTTCGTTTGGATGAAACACATCATCATTTTCAGTAAATATAAAATATCCTATTTCAGGTATTTTTGAGAATATACGAGTAAGAAATTTATACTTAGGTTGATTTATCGACTTGGAAAAAATGTAAATATTTTCGAAAAACAAAGCTTTTGGATGAAAAATTAAATTAAACATTAAATTGGTCTTTCCGCAATTAGATGGTCCGCAAATAATGCATCTGATTGAATTGGGTAAAAGGGGACCGTGTTTTTTTCTACAGTTTATATGATTATTTAAATACAAATCAAAATTTATAATTGATAATGAGTCCTTTTGTTTTGTTGTTTTCATTTCAAATCTTTTTTGTTAATCCACGTGTCACTGGATTTATCGAAACCAAGCCAACGCACTAACAATTTATTTCCTTTTTTTCGAATCACCTTCTCTATTAGATATATATCGCTGTACTTTGTTTTACTGAGCTCCTCTTCGTAGAACCCACCTTTTATAATGTTACCTAATTCATCTTTCAAAAAATACGTTGTTGGAATTGTACGATGTACTTTCCAAATCATATACACTTCATTACTCCAATTAGGCAAATAACCTTTAGTAAACTGTTTCTTATATCTACTTATTCGAACTTTATCTCCTTTAATGAACTTATCACGTTTTGCAACTTTTAGTCTTCTGTTTTTACCTAGTCTTTTTAAAATTAAAAATTCGTTATTTTTATTAACTTCAATTGGTCTCATACCTATCGTTCTATGAGGTGTATTATTATATTTATTAACAATATTTTGAAGTAAGTCTAACCACTTGTAACTGCCTTGTTCACTAAATGCTTGCCACATTTTACCCTTTAAAGTTCTATTAAGTCTTTCTACAATGGAAGCTTTTTTATCAGAAAAAGTTGAATAATGATTTATATTATATTTATCTAGTAATAATTTTACTCTAGAATTGTAAAATTCTGTACCATTATCTGTTTGAAAATGACGCATTGGGTGTTTATCTAAAATAGGTTTCAACGCTTTTTCTATTTCATAAGCACTTTTAGACTTTATTGGAACTGCTATTGCATATTTACTAAAACAATCTATTATCACTAGAATATATTTATAACCTTTATTTACTTTAGAGAATTGTATCATTTCTACAAGGTCAGCCTGGTATAAATCATTTAATCCCTTTACTTCTACATAACGACTAGGAAAATTTTTTCGCACTTGCTTATGTAATTCTTTAGCAATTTCTCTTCTCACATTGATGTTCATAGTTTAGTAACTGACGACGAAATGAAATAAGAAAGCAGTACACATTATAATATGAATACAATATTTATTACAAATTTGCTAACTTACAATCTGGTTCTCCTACGGTAACTTCACAATCAATACAGGTAACATCATCACAAAAAATACAATACAAAAAATAATACCTTATCACTTCTACTAAACGTTTTCTAATGATATAGACATGGTGTCTAATTTAGTTACAAGTTTTTTAAAACGATCTAAAATCTCTGTAAATGACGTTTTTGAACATTTTATTCCGAAAATGGAAAGATCGAAGGTTTTTGCACTAATTAACTGATTAGAAAATTCATCAAATTCAAAATACGTTTCATTTTGAAAGAAATATAATAATCCATTTTTATACCTAAAACATGAGCCAATACACGGTGGTATACCTGGTAATCTTTCATATATTAACCCATAATATTTAACTTTGAATGAGCATTCATTAATTTCAGCGAAATATATTTTGTTATAGAAAATTAGAGTATGTCCATTGTACGTATTAACCACTCCATTAATAACAGATGCTTTTGGTAAATTTAAATCTATACAATGTTTTGGATAATTACTTACAAGATTTAAAGAAGGAAAATCAATCATATATATTAGACAATCAATAAAAATAACTACTTCGCCTGACGGTCTTTGATAAACATGAGATATTTTTGTAAAGTTTTGTGGAAGAAAAGGCAACCAATCAGGTAAATACAAAACGCTGTGATATGAGACTTCCCCTAACTTAACAAGCCAAACCCATTTCTCATGAAAAATATATAAATGATTATGTACTATTAGAAAAGTGTTAATATTTTTTAAATTACATAGATTTGGTTCTACAGGTGTAATTGTAGGTGTTGAAACTGTAGTCACTGTGGGACGTAATGTCGTAGACGTTGTTGAAACTGGTAAACGAGGAGGACCATATAAACTTTGTATTCCTAAAATGTCATCATATCCTAGTTTAATTATTTTGTCATTATAATAAGGAAACATAATAGCTTTACGGTCATTTGAATGTCTTAAGCCTAATGCATGTCCGATTTCATGCACTAAAACATGTAGTAAATTTGATTGATCAGATAAACAATGCTGTGCTGAACACCAATTTTCTTCGTTGTCTATATGTATTTCTACAGTCGATCCATCTGCAATTGGGAAAAACGAATGCGCTAATACACTACCTCTGCCATCAAATGCATATGGACAATAGTATTGGTTTAGTTTTTGATATTTATGACTAAGATATTTGTTTGATATTAATATATCTGGACTATGTATATTATGTGAAAATGAAAGATCAGAATTACTTTCCCATATTTTAAACGCTTGTTCAGTAATTTTTAATACATTAGAATTAGCGTAAGAATAATGCCATTTAATATGTAATTTTTCCCATTTAACTGTAGAAGCAGAAAACCCAGATACATCATCTCGTACACCACACCGTTTAAAGTTCATTAAATTTAACGTTTCATTATTTAATTGACCATCTAAGGATAAATTATAGTACTCTTGAAAAATAAACAAAGCGCTGGAAAGTACTGTATTATTCACTGCAGTCAATGTTTCATTACTATTTTCCAAAAATCCAAAAATCTGAAGATATTGCAATGCATCTAATGTATTATTACTTGTATAAATTTTACTTTCTGTTAAAACTAATATTAATAAAACACAAACAAGGATTTTCATCATTAATTTAACGTCTTAACTCTATCACATACACTTAACTACTAACCATTTTCATACATAATTGCTACCTTTTCACTGCAATAAAAATTCGTCTTCAATATCGTCCAGCAATTCCTCAACATACTTGTCGAATTCATCTTCATTCATGTTCTCCGTAGTTAAAGGAGACTCTGCAGCAACTTCTTCCGCAAATTTATTTAAATAGTCCTGAATGGATTCAAAAGTTTCTTCAGGAGGAGCCGGTTCTACATTCATGCTGCCTTCCGTAGTTACGTGAAACTCAGCCGCTAATTTATTTAAATAATCCTGAATGGATTCCAAAGTTTCATCTGTTTCTTCAATAGAATACTGGTTGTCCGTTAAGTCTTCGTCGATCTCCTTTAACCTTTCAGCCAGCGTTTCAAGAGACTGAGACGTTCTTGAGATGGTGCTGCATTCCTCCAAATACTCCTTATTTTTTTCCCCACCATTCCTTGTAAGGCTGTCCTTCAGGTGGACATTTTTTAATACGTTCAGCCGCAGCGCTCTCCTGGTTTCTTTTTACGGATTGCTCTATTTCCATTTTTCACAGTATAGTAATTAGTAATATACTAGAAACTAATTTAATAGTTGAATAAAAGCGTAACAATACAGAATGATGTTCGTCTTCAAAAGTTACCAGTATTTAAAGCATATTACAATAAAAAATACTAGATTGCATTGATCTCATTAGTCGCCATCATTTTAAGATACGTTTTAAAAATACTTGATTGCGATGCATTCGTTTTATATACGATTCTTAGAAATCAATAAATTACAAGAACCTGTTCGATACTAACGTCAATCGAGCGAACCATAACTTTTTATTAACGACCCGTATATTTTTACCAGCCATGTGTATATTTTTATCAATCGCCCGTAACATTTTCTTAACGAACCAGAACTATTTGCGTCAACATATACGATTCTTAGAAATCGATAAATTCCAAGAATCTGTTCGATACTAACGTCAATCGAACGAACCATAACTGTTTATTAACGACCCGTATATTTTTACCAGACACCCGTAACATTTTCTTAACGAACC